>JAQFVV010001352.1:0-78236 GCA_028023455.1 Epiperipatus broadwayi | reverse complement strand
ATATATATATATATATATATATATATATATATATATATATATATATATATATATATATATATATATATATATATATATATTGTGCCCTTGTCTGTAGGTCATAATAAAGTAGAAAGGTCAATTACTAAAAAATTTTAAATTTTAAGTTATATTTGTAGGATATATAAATAATAGTAGGATAATTAGATTTTATAGTACAATTTAAAGCTGAAAATACCTGGTATATAAAAGTGTAAGGGATTATTTTAAAAGAAGACAGTTAAATAAAGCTTAATTATATCCTTGCTTATGGTTGTAAAAGCTGGCCATATAAAATAACACAGCTATAAATAGTTAAAAGTATGTTAATAATTTGAGTATAATATTTTAAAACTAATAAATTAAATAAATGCTATATGTAGTGTTATAAATATATTTAATAGTCAAAATTAATAGAGTATATTTTAAAATAAACTTTAGGATGGTGAGAATTATGTTTAGTTCTACATTTTTAAATTATTTTCCAAATTTTTATAAAATATATCAGTTTTGGTAATTTAGACCGAAATGTACATTAAAAATCATCTGATAAAGTTAGTAATCACGTGACTGTATATTATATACCTTCACACACACGCTTATTAGAATATAATAATAAAGCTTGTGAATTATGAAACTAAATAGAATTGCCATCGATCTTTAAAGTAAAAGTTGAAGTATTAAGTATTATTTTAATAATTATTTTAAAGTTTAAATGATTTTGATAAAAGTATAATTGAATTTAAAAATACTAGTCTAAATAATATTTAAGACATTATGTCATCAATTCTTTATTTTTAAAAGTCTAATCTGTTATAAAACTAAAATGTGTAAATTTGTTCACGCTAAAAAGTCAATAACCAATAAATGGAGGTAATTTAGTGGACAAAAATATAAGAATTAGACGAAGCGGGGAGAAGTAATGTGAAAGTGAAAGAGAAAGTAACATATTTTTTAGTTGATAACACCGTAGCTAGAAAAGTGATATAAATTTAAAATTTTGTATTTATTTTAAAAGTTCTTTTTTAACATATAATATTTTGACTGCCTTTATATGGATTGCTAATTTTAAAAGTTATCTTACCAGGAAATTTTATTCAAGTTCAACCAAAACTTTACAGTAAAAATGGAAGTACAAGGAAAAATACCTAAAAATAGTGCTAAAGGGAAAATATTTGGAAAGTACCTTAATACAGCTTTATTTATGCTCAACCAGAAACTTAGTATTATAACTCAGAGAAATATAATTGGGACGCTATATGAAAACTTAAAAGAGAAGTTACTTGCCGTCAGGAAAAAATTATGACGCACAATTTTATAAGGCTACTTTAAAGTTATTTTATTCTTCTCTATGGAAAAATTTAATATGCGTTTTTATTATAAAGAAAAATTATATAAAGGTAATAATGAAGAAAGAGTGTTTATCTTTTAAAAAGAGACATTATTACAAAAATGTAGTACCAGAATTTTAAATAAAGAAAAAAGTTATAGAATAATATGAAAGAGTTATTGCGTTATATACAAAAGGAACCGAAGAAAAAACTTTATCTAAGAAGAATTGAAATATTACAAAGTATTCAATGGAAGAAATGCTTGATTTGAAAAAACATAAAATTAAATTACTTAATGAAAATGGATCCATGGAAACAGAAAAATTTTATTAAATATTTAAATAAAAGTACCTAGAAGATGCATCGGAAAAGTCGCGCGGGAAAATATTAGCAGACAATATTAGAAGAGAGTATGTAGACTTTTTTCTTTACAGGATAAATTTGATATCATGAATTAATAATTGTATTCAATATTGTGAAAACCAAGGATTGTCATCTATGAATATTTATTAAACAGAGTAATAATTGTTTTGCCGTAAAATAGAACATTAAGTGACTGAAGAAGAAATAATATATATTTTTTTTAGCTTTAATATGAACGATTTTCAAGCAAGTTCGATAAAGAAGTACCGTAAATATAATTTAAATATTTTTTACTGATTATATTTAAAATATAAAATGCTATGTGAGATTAGGGAAAACATATAAACATAAATTTAGTAATATTAAAATCTAAATATAGTAACTTGATAGAATTATAAAAATATTGTTTTAAAAATAAAGTGTATGTATGGAAGTCTTATATCTACAAGAATCAATGGGATGGTGAAGCCTACAGAACGCGATCGAGAAGATAAAGATCGTTTGGTAATTTTGATATTTATTATAATGCATAATGTATTTTTTTATAGATCATCTATTGATTAAGAATGATGTGTGAAAGTTTAAATTATATGTACACATTTTATACAACATTTTAAAACATATTATGAGATAGGAGTAATTCTGAATATGCATGCAATAAGTTATTTAAAGTATAATTAATAATATAATTTAACAGAACAATTGTGTGATTCTTTTGAACTTTCATGCGATAAAGTATTCATATTTTAAAATAGTTTGTATATGATAAAATATACGAGGAAAGTAGTAAAAAGATTTTCTTATAGAACAGCGGAATAGTTTTGAAATAAATGAATTTTATTATTGTTAGAAATGCAGATAGGAATTTGTTGATGTACCGTATAGAAAAATCTTGAGAAATAAGATCGGATAGTGATTTGGTAGTACTAGTGGAGAGGAAACCAAGATGATGTTTTTTGTTAAGAAATAGGAAAAATAAAGTATTTGGATCATAGTTAGTTTGTGTGATTTCAGTATAGCTAACTAAGCCCTATGACTGAACACATATAGTTTGGACAGTGTTTTTGCATATCTTTAAACTTTTTGATGTTATAATAAAGCTGAAGAAATAGCTTTAGCATCACTCCTATAATAGAGGTTGGTAGACAGATAAAGGTCACTCCTCTATAGTGTCTTTTAATTCACTGTGCCATGATTGTCAAGGTTTATGATGAGTAATATTCTAGTTATATTTTGATCCTATGCATCTATCTTCGCTATCCTTGTTTCGTGAATCTGCATCGTCAGAGAGATATTTTTAAAGAAATAATGAATAAAATAGAACTGAAGATACGTTATCGTTTATGTGAGAATAGTTTATTTACTGGAATGTATAGAACTGTGTAATTTTAAAGTTGAAAGTCCAAAATATCATAAAGAAAGAAAGAATCATATAATACAGTTATAAATTAATTCGGAAATGAATATAAGATTTTTTAAAGAGAAATCTAAACAAAGTTTTTTTTTTAAGTGATAATAAAATTTGAATGTTTTAAATAGTATTTAGAAAAAAGTATTGCATATTTATTAAGAAAATAATTCAATAATGTGTAATAAACATATATTTTGTGCATGGTATATTAATAGTTGTAATTATATCATCCGAAGTAAGGCTTGAATGAGTATATTAGGATTAATAAACATCAGATAATGAACAATAAAACTTAATACCGAATGTAGAAGAATGTTTTTGAATTTGTAGGATTCCATACAACCAATATAAAACTAGAATTTTATTGTTTTGTAGAATTTTTACTACGAATGTAATTTTGTAAAAATATAATTTTAATAATAGTAGGGATATAAAGTGTTAATGATAATCCGATAAGAAAGTCATTTTGTAACAAGCTAAATATAATAAGAAATCCAATAATAATAATACTGTATTTTCTTAAGCATTTAAAAGATAAGAGTTAACTAGGAAAAATAAATAGAAGTTTGATTTTCATTTTTTTTATAAACTAGGAAACTAAATTGAGATAGGAGAGTAAGGATATCCAATGTACATAATGTAAAATATTGTTATTTATTTATGTTATTAATAAACTTTGTTGTAAATTTATTTTAAAATTTTGTGTCTTCGTTGTTATTTCTCCACATGGATGCATGATCTCATGATACATTTATAATTAAAACAGACATATAGTTTTTGCACAAAAAGGTAAACATAAAAGTGTTATAATAATTTTGAGAATTTATTGGTATGTTAAAATTAAAAGATCATAATTTTATATTATTTATTGGTCATAAGTCGGTTGCCACAATATTAAATTAAATTATATGCTAATGTTGCCACACGTATTCTGTTGTCAGATTATTAAAATACTACCACGTACGTAATTATTTATTTCATTTAGGAAGAAATAAGATTATATTATATTATTGTTGTTATTATTATTATTTATTATTGTTAGTTGCTGTGTAGTATATTATGACATAAAATTCCCTTTTCATAGTTTACTACCGTAATTTTAAATCAGTTAGAATACAAGTTATGAACCTGAGATTTTATTTTATTTTATTTTATTTATTTTCTTCATTTTTATTTAATTGAGCTAGATTCTTATTACAAAGAATATTAAGACATGATTATTATCTTAATCGTAGTGAAAAGAGCTTAGAAAGTCGTAAGAATACTATAAGTTAGTTATTTGGTATAGTAAAAAGGGGAATAGTGTTCTTATGCCATTGAGATAGTATCGTGGGGATAATATCTCAATGTAGTCTATCTCGTTCCCCGTATCGTCACTCCATGTCTCATGAAAATAGTAAATATTTGTTAATTCATTTTAAAAATATAACCGTATTTGTATTTTAAAGATTAGAGCTAGTAATCATTTTTAATTAATGCTGGATATTTCATTTATTTAGTTGTTAACTGAGCTAGAACCCGGAATTTTAAACACTATATAAATTTTGGAGGACGAGCGGTGGGGGAGGATAGAATATATATATATATATATATTGTTTCATTTTATGGAGCGGGCAATTTAAATAGAATGGTTAATAATTCAAAAGATAAGTTAGAAAAAATAATGTGAGTAATATAATTTATAGAATTATTTGTGGGTGTAACTTATCATATGTGGGAGAACCTAGATGAAATATGGAGAAAATAATTAAAGAACATAAATTGTTGTATAAAAGAGTTTTGAAAAATGTACAGATATGTAATGATAATAATAATGAAGTCAAGTTATATACTGAATCTGTTTTTTTATGATCATGATAGAAATTGTAATTTTAAATTTGATTTAGATATAAACAAAATAAAAATTTTAGGCAAAGAGAGAGATAATGAAAAAAGAAAAATTAAAGAGGCAGTTTTTATTAGTAGGTATAAACATACCATAATAAACAGACAGTCAGCAAATGTTAGGATTAATGAATTGTGGGATATTTAAATCGACATGTGTTTCCAGTTGGTAATAGTTGATTCCATTTTGAAAGTTGAGTTGATAATGATTATGAATATAATCAAAAATATTTCTTCATGAGTTTTTATTTATATTATATTATAAATGGTTTACCATTGTTTGGAATATATTTAAGTTTTGTTATCTATATATATATATATATGTAGATAAATTATAACGTTTTGGGGTATACCATGTATTGTTTTCCATTAAACACTGATATTTCGACGGAATAGCAACCGCCATTATCAAGGTTAATTTTTGAAAGAAAAATCATTAGATCTTAACAAATAACGTGACTGTGTGCAAGATGAGAAATGAGATTCAAGTTCAGCATTCACAATATGAGGCTTATCAAAATGTTTATTTCTCTCAGTATTTTTATCTATTAATTTTAAGTTAATATTGGATAAAATGAGAGGTTTCCACATAGCTGGAATATGTTGTGCTTCATCAGTTCTATTTAAACCAGTAGGTCTCTTTAATATATCAAGTGACTCTCTCATGGTTCTTAAATCATATATTTCCAAATTAGCAAGTATTTTTGTATTGTCAAAATTAGGTTTGTGACCAGTTTCTAAATAATGGGAAGTAAAAACTGATGTGCTAATTTTTTGATGAAAAGCATTTTTATGTTTCTTAATTCTGATATTAATTCATCTATTAGACTGACCCACATAGCCTCTTGAGCACTGGAAACACAGAATTTCATAAACTCCTTGGTGTTCCAAAAATATTCTGTCTTTAGGTTTATACAAAAAAATCACCAATTTTTTTTGCCAGTAGAAAAAGTGGTCTTTATATTAAAACAAGATAGTCTTCTACTGATTTTATCAGTAACCCCCCCTAATGTAAGGCAATATTACTCTATTAAAAGAGGAATTATCAATTCTATCCTCTTTTTTCTTTTTAGTATTAATGTTATATAAAGCCTTACATATGATGTTTTTATTATAATTATTAGAAAGCAGAATATTTTTTGTAAGTTCTATTTCCTGAGAAAGATGTTCTTTATCAGATAAATTATAAGCTCTAGTGAAAAGATTTTTAGCTACAGAAAAAATTTGTGCAGGATGATGATGATGATGAGAATTAAAATTAAGATATCTGTTTGTATGAGTGGATTTTCTGTAACCTGATATTGACAATGTTTCATCACATTTTCTTGCAATTAAAACATCTAAAAAGAAAGTGATTTGTTATTTTCCACTTCCATAGTAAATTTAATATTTGGATGCCAATTGTTTATAAAAGCAAGAAAAGAATTTAAAGAATCAATTCCATGAGGCCATATGACAAAAGTATCATCCACATATCTTAGTCAAATAGAAGGTTTTTTAGTAGCTGCACATAATACTTGAAAGTTTCATCATTTAATAAATCTACAATTTTATTTATATATATATCACTTCTATTTGAGGTTAAAAAGAATGTTTTAATATTTCTCTTGAAGTAAAGAATAGATTTTCTTGAATGTAATATTTATAACATGTTAAGCCACTGATTTAGATTTCGTTTGTCTGACAAGTAAAGGTTAAATTGCTTTAGCCACGCATGTGATAAGATTTATTTATATAACTCTTCATAAAAGATTGCATCATGATTTTCATATTGAAACTAATGTTTATTAGGACTACAAATTTTCCTTTTAAAAAAGTATTTCAAGAAGAGAACACAAATATCTGTGTTTTTTATATCTGAGATGGGATTTTTCTTTTCTTTTCAAAAGAATGACATGAATGTCATTAGTACTATTGTGATTTTAATTCTCTGTGCTGGTCTTGTCAAAAACTACAAAATAATTACTATTATTAACAAATATGTTTCAAAACATGTTATATACATTTATGTAAACATTTATACACACAAATTGTAATTTGTTTAATATTTATTAATGTACTTATCAAAATACACAAACACACACACACACACACACATATATATATATATAACATTATATTGTAAACTTCCCATATTTTAAAATGTTGATGATAAATCTTATATATATATATCAACTGTGAATTTGTTCCCAGATAATGTGTATGTATAATGAGATCAGCAAGACTTAGGATGATGATCTGAATAACTACTGGTTCTAACAAATGAATTAACATTTAGCACATTTGTTAAATAACTATACGTATATGATTATATTTGTTTAGGACATGCCAGATGGCACATATCCTCCCATTACAATATATATTACCCTATATCTTTGAATCTATTAACCTGTGAGGGTTTATACCCAAATTTCTCCTATGAAAATAATAATCAATTTGGTTTGAGGAATTATATATTTATAAATTGTTATTTATCAGTAAAAACTTGCTCAATAATGATTACAGGAATGTTATCTATTATAACGTGTTTTTTTTTTTATATTTGATGGGATATTAGTGGAACAAATTCCTTGCTAATGTAAAATAATTGCCTATAGGCTCAATAGAATGTTCAATATTTGGATTGCACATAAGGACTACATCTCTATGACAGAGAAATACCTTTCCTTTTTGATAACATTTAATCAATATTTATTTACTATTTGTATTTTAATTTAACATCTACAACTATATTGAAACATTAAAAGTGGTAATCCTTTGTGATATGACCTAATTTACCAATTCATATTATTATCTTCAGCATCATCATTAACACAAAATGATGCATTAAACTATTTCATCTTACTCACTTTAATTTTGAATACTTCCCATTGATTGTGCTTTCTATCCCAATAAGATATTTCATCATTGAGAATTTGGTTATATCTTAAATTAACCTTAAACAAATTAAACATGGTCATTTTATTAAAATTTTTCCAAACTCTGTTATAGCTATAATAATTTTCCTAGAGAATAGTCTGCCATGGTATCCATCAAGTAATTCTGGGGAAGTATCCCTAAGAAATATTTTTAAGATCATTTTTTTAATATCGACACTGTTGCATTGATAAGTTCCAAGAAATTCTTCAAATTCATCTGGAATGGATTCTATTCTTATTCATAGTAAAATATTTGGCATCAAACCTATTTTAATTCTCACAGATTCATCTATCATATTATTATTTGGGTAAGATATACTTTTATTTCCTATAATATTAGAATTAATTTGAGACTCTTCAAGTGTAACCTTATGACTAGTTTCTCTATTAGCTCTTAATTCAACATTCCATTTATCCATGTTAATATTTAATTCATCATTTTTTTTATTAGCTTCAGTTTTCTGTTCTTCAAAATTCATATTCAGAATATTAAGGTTTATGAGTATTATTCTCAATAGGTCTGAACACTTATCCCAAGCCCTACTTCTAAGTTACTGGACTCCATACTGGTAAATGTAAACAAAGCTAACCTATTCACTTAGCTAAAGAATGTAAGAAAATATTTATATGAACAACTAATATTCTATTGTTGACTTATACCTCTAGACAAACTACATTAATCAAGGCTTTAAAATAAATATACTAATCAAGTGCATTCAAAAAAGATTATACTTTGTTTTTACCTGTGTGGGATCATCAATTATATGCCATAAGAATATTCAATGACATATAAATGTTATATAAAGAGCTTGCAAATAAGCTCTTAACAAGCTTTGCATAATATCCCTAACCCCAGACCAGTTTCTGCTACTTAGTTCCTCAGTGAGGTGCTAGGATATTCCGGTCTGGGGTTAGGCCTATTCTGCAAAGCTTGCTATGAGCTTATTTGTAAGCTATTTATATAACATTTGTAATACAAGCTTGTTTAAATAGGTCAGGTGACATTTGACTTGATTTTTTTGAAATATATATATGCTTCAGAGATCTCAAGTGCCAGTTGTTTGTAATTGATCCTCACAGAAAGTGCCAAACTGTACTGGTTTAAGTTGGACAAATAGTGTGGATTGCTTAGAAGATAGAGACTATTTAGTTCAAATCAAATTCGATAATATATATATATGAAAAACAAAAAACACAAGTTAAAAACTTGCATACACTTGTATTTATGACAATAGATGGTGTTATACCAAAAACACCTTCAAGCGTTTGTTTACATAAACATCAGAGTGAGTATTTCACTATCTCTAACTTAATTTACACCTTCATATCATGATTTCAAGCTATTTGCTATCGTCAGTGAAGGACATGATTAAGAAACTAGATCTAAAACACAAACTCTGAGCATCTAAGAAACAGTTTCTATTCAGCTTGCGAGCGTGAATCTTTTAGACACGTAATGTCTTCAAACTCAGCATCGCATGCCAGATAGCTACATGGGTCTGATATCAGTTTAGCATCACCACATAGTAGAAGTCTCTGCAATATATATCATTGCAAGAAAGACCTCAAAGGTACATTTATGAAAAACAAAAAAACACAAGTTAAAAACTTGCATACCCTTGTATTTATGACAATAGATGACATTATACCAAAAACATCTAACTTAATTTCCACCTTCATATCATGATTTCAAGCTATTTGCTATCGTCAGTGAAGGACAGGATTAAGAAACTAGATTTAAAACACAAACTCTGAGCGTTTAAGAAACAGTTTCTATTCAGCTTGCAAGCGTGAATCTTTTAGACACGTAATGTCTTCAAACTCAGCAACGCATGCCATATAGCTACATGGGTCTGATATCAGTTCAGCATCACCACATAGTTTGAAGACATTATGTGTCTAAAAGATTCACGCTCGCAAGCTGAATAGAAACTGTTTCTTAAACGCTCAGAGTTTGTGTTTTAGATCTAGTTTCTTAATCCTGTACTTCACTGACAATAGCAAATAGCTTGAAATCATGATATGAAGGTGGAAATTAAGTTAGAGATAGTGAAATACTCACTCTGACGTTTATGTAAACAAACACGTGAAGGTGTTTTTGGTATAATGCCATCTATTGTCATAAATACAAGCATATGCAAGTTTTTAACTTGTCTTTTTTTGTTTTTCATAAATGTACCTTTGAAGTATTTCTTGCAATGATATATATTGCAGAGACTTCTACTATGTGGTGATGCTGAACTGATATCAGACCCATGTAGCTATCTGCATGCGATGCTGAGTTTGAAGACATTACGTGTCTAAAAGATTCACGCTCGCAAGCTGAATAGAAACTGTTTCTTAAATGCTCAGAGTTTGTGTTTTAGATCTAGTTTCTTAATCCTGTCCTTCACTGACGATAGCAAATAGCTTGAAATCATGATATGAAGGTGGAAATTAAGTTAGAAATAGTGAAATATCGCTCTGACGTTTATGTAAATAAACGCTTGAAGGTGTTTTTGGTATAACACCATCTATTGTCATATATATATATATATAAGGAAACAAACTTTATGTGCTTATAATAAAGAAATTCATAAATTGTACCAATATGTGTTTATAATAAATCTGTTAGTGTTACTAAAAATGCTAGCTCTTACATGTAAACATGGAATAATAATTTGGATAACTAATTTATATACAGGTGAGATATTAAAATATAAATTATGAATTAGTTAAAGTTTATTGATAAATATATGTACTACTTGTAATTAATATTCTCAATTTATTTAGTAAATAATATTCAGGACAGATAATTAAATATAATTGAAACAGTAATTTATTCACAATAAGAAGACAATAGACAAATATCAGGTTAATGCTATAACAAAGAAAACGATGTATCAAAATGAAATAATTGTATAAGTGTTTGGACCTATTATGATATTAGGACAACATCTTTATTCTTCCTAACCAGGAGAAAATATTTATATCTACAATTTAATGTTTATTAAAGGAATGTAAAATGATAATAATTCTTTAATTTATTATGACTTATTACTTAAATACAAGAAAATCTATATCAGTTTATTTATTTAATTCTAATTGATAGTTATTTATAATTCAGAATAAATATTATTTTCCCCTAATTGTGTTTACATTCTTTTATTTATTTCATGAAACACACATACATATTGAACAACTTTCAAATAAATATAATACGATTCCACTGTAGAATTTAGTTATTTTCAGTGGATGAGATTATTCAATAACTATAATCTAGTTATATTTAACTTTTACACTCCAAGAGAATTATCAAATATTCATAAAACAAATAGCAATCTAAAGGTTTTAGAAGAAATTTATTCCCATTAGAATATAAGACAATTTCATATTCAGAATATTTGGCAATAATAATCCATCCAGATAATTATCATTGAACATACACAGGATGCAGTTAAGTTTTGTTTGCAAGATATCCATTCGGTTTTATTGAATTTCCATTAAGGGAATAACCATTATTCTACACATTATGATATGTTCTTATTCTTGGATATAAGATTATAATAAAAGCACAATATGGATTTATGATAGATTCCATCAATATACATAAAGCAAATAATCCAACTGATGGCACTGAAATATAATACTAAGGATGAATAAAAAAAATCAGGAGATTAACATTTCTTAAGTAAGTATCTTGTCTTTAGGAATTTGATTTATTCCTTGGTTTTCTTAATATTATTATTGATTTCATTTATGTTTATATTATCTTTCTTGTTTTAAGATTAGACCATAATATGGCTAGACCCTTGAGCATCAAAAACTCATCTTTCTATTATAACATGTCAGCCCTGGGTCTCCACATTTTTTTTACTATACACTTTGAATCTATCTACCACCTAGCTCTAACATTAAACCATAAATCATATAAAATATTATTTTATGAAACTCAACAATTAATAATAATTATCTATCAAATAATTTCTAAGGTAGATTTACAAAGACAGTTACAAGAAAGTGGTTTCAAATAATAATAAAAAATAAAATAAATATCTATCCATGATAACTTGAATTAATCACATCAAATTAATAAAATCTATTATATTCTTATATCTTTTATAATAACTAATACTATCTTATGCATATCTCAAGGTTCTTATTTATTTTATTATGATAACATAATAATTCCTCTATTTAAGATAATTGATTAATAAGAGGGATTTTACTAATATCCAAAAATCTTAACCATAATCACATCTAACATTACAATATATTTTAAGTTATTTCATTAGAATTAGTATATCTCTTTAACAAGAATAATAAACTCCTAAATTATAAATCATCATCAGATTTTCTAACAACTAATATAAATATAACTTATAACTAACTACTACTTATAAAATGAACTACTCTTATTATCAGCTTAAAATATAAACATTATTCCAAATAACTTTCATTTTAAATTCAGTCAGCTAAATAATCAACTTACCTGTTTTTATATACCCTGTTAACTTTAATTAGATTGTCTAAAATATTCTTATATCAATATCTGATACTCATATATTCTTCTGAATCTATTTGAAATGAACTCAAATATAAGAAGTTTCCATGGGACTATAAAGATATAACCATTTCTAAACTAAAACTATAATGCTATTAAATGTTCTCATTCGAGTAAATGTGATTGAATTTAACAAATAATTAAATCTATCAGTTTTGTTCTATATAATACTCCCAATAATTTGTGTATTTGGATATGACAAAATGGTGAAAATAATTCGAAATTGAAACAAAGACTTCACTCAACCACTGTATTTACAATATTCATTTATTTACATGAATAACAATAATTATTAACATAATTTTAAATAGTATGTATAACAACAACCAAATATAACACATACAATTTCTTTAATATTTGTACAATTATATAAAATAATGAGAACTGCTGATTCCTATCCATTAAACAATAAAAAATGTAACTTATAGAAATCTATTTTTATTCCCATTTTTCAATTTCCAAGAATCATTGCAAATAATATTATTATCATTATTATCATCTTTTTTCAACCATAGGTTCCATATTTCTTATTTAAGATACATATTATTATTATTATCTTTATGAATGAAAAAACAACCACATCACATATTGTCAGAATGTGATTATTTTATCACCTAAAAATCTATGAAATTAATACCCATAATAAAAACAAAGATACAATATCATTTGATCATCACTCATTCCATTCATTTTTTTTCTTTGTTTATTTTCATTATTGATCCCATTTGTTTTTATTTTCATATAGTGTCACCTTAAGATTAATTACTTAATGCAACCTTTGTTTTGTATTTACATTTTAGTTTCCATTTAAACAATTTTCCACACTTAGATAAACCATTATACTCTTTTTATAAATCCACCTATATACCATGCCTACCTTATTTTCTTTATATTTAACATTCTGTAGATAAGAAACTGATGTCTACTGGACTCAAATGCTACAAATATACAATGGAAGTTTTATTTACCTTTCAAAATAAGGTGTGCCCTCATGGCAAGTAATCATTTATTTCTCATGATACTATGTTAATATCCAAGCTTTTCCATTAAGCACTTGTGGATTTGATCACCATCATCTTATGGAAATTTGTCACATTATAACATCTAACTACATATATGAGTATCACTTAGATTAATCTCATTATGTTCTTATCAGTTCTTCAGCAAATTACAATTTACCACATTGACTATCCTCTGGAATGACAACCTATCTAAATGTAAAAAAATCACAGGCATATATCATATAATAACTCAGCATAACTATATAATAATATTATTTTTCCATTGATTATTTTCCTAATTTCCTGGTGATATATACCTGGATCTCTTTTTACGCAGACTTATTTAGCACGATTTTGAAGTTACGCGATTCATGTTTCACCGGAAGTCGAACTCTGATAATGCGATATTACTTTAAATAATAAATTTTGCACACTTATGTTATATTGAAAGTAATAGCACATTATTGGAATTCGACTTTTATCTTAGTAATTTCAATATTTTCAGTGCTTTATAATAGTAAGATTTTATGCAATAATGAAATTAAAAACATGATTTCCACATTTTATGTATACACACATTCAATTTTACAAGATTATAATGTAAATTTGTTCAAACATTGTATGTGTTAATTTTGCATTTTAAATCACATTCTGTTTTTGCTTTTTAAAAAAGAATGTAATCAATTATTAATCATTTAGTGTCCGCAAGTTTATTTTTAAAAGGTGAGTAATAGCAGTGGACACAATTAAATTTGACAATTAAAAATTAAAATCTGATTTTTAATTGTAATTAACAATTTAAAAATTACTTACTGCAACTTGAAATTAATGTGATGTAAAACGAAATTTGATTTTTAAATGGAATTAAAAATTAAAAAATTAAATTCAAAAATAAGAATTTAATTTTTAGTTGATAGTTTTAATTAAATTTTTCCCAGAAGTGGTGAATAAATGTCTTTTTTATTATCATAAGTCTAAGTTCATAAACAATTAATAAAATCATTGTCTCAAAGATTAATTACTAATTACATTGTCAACAGAAAACCATTAACACAATATGAGAGTGAACTTGGCACTAGTTACATTACCTCTTGTGAAGAATCTATTTTTTACCTGTTTGCAAACGAAACTGTTTATCAGCAAATAGCGGTAATAATTAAAATGTGTATAAAAAAATGTAAATTACTGTACTGTAAATTATGCATAAAAATATATTATTTTGAATAAAATTAAATATTATAGTTAAAAAAAGTTTGTCTTGTATCAATTTTTTTCAAGTTTGAAATTTTTTATTAGTCATATTTTATTTTCTTATTTTTTTTTTTTGCGTGAATTTTAAAGTAAATTTTACGTTGGTGCTTTGCTTTTATGCAAGTTTTGAAAAATCACAGTCCATATCCCTCCTTTTTCAAGGTAAGTTACATCGATTTTTGCATGATTTCATTTGTGCATTTTCTGAGGAACCTATCTATTATGTAAAATGAGACCCAGGTGTATTACAAAACAAAGTGTCAATATAATTTGACAATAGTCAATATTTATTTATTTATTTTTAACTTGGGGTCACAAGTTTATTTATTGTATCATATAGTTTATCATCAACCATTTTTAATCCTTTCAAATTCCTTTTTTTCACACTTCATTATCATACATTTGGTTATATTCACTATTATATTATTAGGTTCTTTAACCCTTTTTCCGCCTCTTACGAGGCTCCTCGTAGACATCTGATGTCACTCTAACTCTACCAGTTCTTATGCTAAAATATTCATTAAACAGGTATTGAATAGGTTTTTAAAAGTTCTGTAAGATGGTGCCCTCTTCCGAATTATTTTACAAGTAAAAAATAAAAAAAAAATGCATTTAAACCTAGACAAAGAAAGAACATCGGTTGTAATTGGTTGTTAGTGAGCTCTCAGCCAAAAAAGACATTCTGATTGGCTGGAAAGAACAAAGAAACCGCCTGATCAAAGAAAATAAAGAAAAACGCTGTGATTTTCATTTCGAATATGATTTTAAAGTATTATAAAAGTATATTTTGAGAAATTAAAATTATTTTCAGAGAGAATACTAAAAAAACAAAATTATTTTCGAAAAATATCGAACATTTTTGTAAAAATATTGAAGATTTCGTAAAAAGAAATATTTACTTTTCTATAACGTAAAAGTCGACCTTTTTGTTTATATTATAGCTTTTATGTTGCCGAAATTGAATATTTTAGAATAAATAAATAGCAATTTATTTTTGAAAGAACTTTCGTTCTCTTCATAACCTGAAAAATTAGTAATATACTTTTTATAAACGTATCTGAGTTGAATTTAATATTATAGGCGAATATGTTTTAACAATAGGCTTTGTCTTCAGTTTGTGAGTTGGCCAATTAAAAGATTTGATTTTTACCTCATACAACCAATAATATAATTAGCAGTTAAAAGGTTAACATTATCTTATACTAATCAACTTACATTTTAAAATATATTATACGTTAATCTTATCTTGATGTGATTTTATAATAAAAAAAAAAAAAACTTAGAACATTATTTTACCCATTTCACTCTTCTATTTACTTTGCATCTATAATGTTCTCATTTGGAATATATCTAAAATTATAACTTAAACATTAACATATAAAACAATTCTTTAACGTAGTGAAAATGAACTTCATGACAATATATATATATATATATATATATATAATATATATATATATATATATATATATATATATATATATATATATATATATATATATATATAAAGTTAGTAATTATCTAATTCATATCCAAAGAATAGAAACTTATTATTTAGGTTCTTGTTTTTTTTCTTGGTGATTAATTTATACAATGTAAAGTTGATAGTTCAGATTTTTTTTCCATGTCAGAACTTTAAACGCATTTGTCAATTATCTAATAGATTGCCGCTTCAATATTTGAAAAAAATGATGCAATTATAATAAAATGAGGATTTTATTATTATTATTATTTTTAAAGTTTAAATATCCTCTGAAACCATTTAATAATCAGAGATTTTCGAATCCCATTATTATAAAATTACTAGAATTAGTAGATTAATGGATTATGTCAAATATAACTATTCAAGTGTTTTTAAAGTGTTGATCAAAACCATTTAACATAAATAAGTTTGTCGTTCTATTTCTATGTTTATATTACAGTTTATTGACATCAAGTCTCATAATATATCTATTTTTTTTCCTCTGGGACATTTTTAACTCTTATGAGTTATTTGCATTTATTATTAACTTTTCCAAATAAACATTTATAAGTCAGGTAAATAAAATTGTTCCTATTTACATACTATAGGTGTATCTTCTTAAAAAATATTGTAGTATCAGTTTTAATAATATAAATCGATTTAATTATTATCCCTATTATTTGTCTTCCACATTTCTGTAAGTTACTCTTTAAAGATTTCTATTCTGATTTAATTTAGTCGTCTTTATATCATAAAGAAAAATATATTTTAAGTTTATAATGAAGTATAGATAACTGAAACTGTTTTCACTTATGTGAAAGATTGTCCAAATTCTAACCACGTGAAATGAATCAATATTATCCTTATATATTTGACTGTCCACCATAATAATAAGATCCACTGGCAACTTCTTCTGCATTAGCATTTTTTTAGAATTGTAATTTGATCTCCCAAACTATAATTTTGACTGACAAAGAAACTAATTATTTACTCCATAATATAATTATTTATTCAATGCATATTATCTTGATTTTTACTAATATAAATTAAATTACAGTTATAACACAAAATTATCTTTATAATCATCTGAATTTTACCAAATATTTCAGACAACTTAGTTTACTTACTGGCCTCATTTGTTTTTCTTTCCCTCTTTTTTTTATCATCTGACAATATTACATGAAAGTTACCTCATTTACTGAGCATTTTAATTTTTAACATAAAAATAATATTTCAAAACTAATTAGATTCAACCTTTTAATTTAAACATAAAATAATATATTTATTCAACTTTATAAAAATATTTTAATAAACTATCCCAATTTATCGATCTTTTATTATTATAATTATATATATATATATATATATATATATATATATTTAAATATATATATATAATATTATAAAAATTATATATAGACCTAAAAAAAAAACAATCACAAACGAATAAAAACAATAGTATATTCATAATATCTTTTAAAGTGTCTATTAAAATATTTATCAAGTTATTAATGCCAGTTATATTTTAAAAATTTAAAATTTTGGATGATTAAGTACATCTTTTTACGAGAACTAATCAAAAGGTCATAATATATATATATATATATATATATATATATATATATATATATATATATATATATATATATATATATATATAGTAATAGTATGAATATTGAATCCTTTGATGGCGCTCTTTTTGCCCAATGCACATCAATATATATTAACTTACTGCAGAAGTATATATTGACTTACTTATTGGTGATATTGATTTAAAAATAAATTATATATATTAAGTGAATTTCATTTATATATGATTTATGCATAAGGGATATATATATTTACTTATAATATATATATATGAAAAACAAAAAACACAAGTTAAAAACTTGCATACGCTTGTATTTATGACAATAGATGGCGTTATACCCAAAACACCTTCAAGCGTTTGTTTACATAAACGTCAGAGCGATTATTTCACTATCTCTAACTTAATTTCCACCTTCAGATCATGATTTCAAGCTATTTGCTATCATCAGTGAAGGACAGGATTAAGAAACTAGATCTAAAACACAAACTCTGAGCGTTTAAGAAACAGTTTCTATTCAGCTTGCAAGCGTGAATCTTTTAGACATGTAATGTCTTCAAACTCAGCATAGCATGCCAGATGGCTACATGGGTCTGATATCAGTTCAGCATCACCACATAGTAGAAGTCTCTGCAATATATAACATTGCAAGAAAGACCTCAAAGGTACATTTATGAAAAACAAAAAACACAAGTTAAAAACTTGCATATGCTTGTATTTATGACAATAGATGGCGTTATACCAAAAACACCTTCAAGCGTTTGTTTACATAAACGTCAGAGCGAGTATTTCACTATCTCTAACTTAATTTCCACCTTCAGATCATGATTTCAAGCTATTTGCTATCATCAGTGAAGGACAGGATTAAGAAACTAGATCTAAAACACAAACTCTGAGCGTTTAAGAAACAGTTTCTATTCAGCTTGCAAGCGTGAATCTTTTAGACATGTAATGTCTTCAAACTCAGCATAGCATGCCAGATGGCTACATGGGTCTGATATCAGTTCAGCATCACCACATAGTAGAAGTCTCTGCAATATATATCATTGCAAGAAAGACCTCAAAGGTACATTTATGAAAAACAAAAAACACAAGTTAAAAACTTGCATACGCTTGTATTTATGACAATAGATGGCGTTATACCAAAAACACCTTCAAGCATTTGTTTACATAAACGTCAGAGCGAGTATTTTATGATCTGAAGGTGGAAATTAAGTTAGAGATAGTGAAATACTCACTCTGATGTTTATGTAAACAAACGCTTGAAGGTGTTTTTGGTATAACGTCATCTATTGTCATAAATACAAGCATATGCAAATTTTTAACTTGTGTTTTTTGTTTTTCATAAATGTACCTTTGAGGTCTTTTTTGCAATGATATATATTGCAGAGACTTCTACTATGGGGTGATGCTGAACTGATATCAGACCCATGTAGCTATCTGGCATGCTATGCTGAGTTTGAAGACATTACGTGTCTAAAAGATTCAAGCTTGCAAGCTGAATAGAAACTGTTTCTTAAATGATCAGAGTTTGTGTTTTAGATCTAGTTTCTTAATCCTGTCCTTCACTGATGATAGCAAATAGCTTGAAATCATGATCTGAAGGTGGAAATTAAGTTAGAGATAGTGAAATACTCGCTCTGACGTTTATGTAAACAAACGCTTGAAGGTGTTTTTGGTATAACACATCTATTGTCATATATATATATCAACTATAAGTGTCCAGTCAATTTAAATACTAATATAATTTACATTTTCATTTACTGTGCCAACATTAAAAACAAATTGTAGCGATATTTGTTTATTAATTAAATGCATTTATTGACTGTGTACTAAAAATAAATAAAATAATTGTTTCTTTAACTACAATTGGAGTTTTAAAATGTAACTTGAAATAAAAGCATGGAGGTCAAGAAATTAATTAAGTCATTCCCTATCATTTATTATAAGGGATTGAGTTGATTAATTTCCAGGTCCTCCATGCTTTTATTTCAATTTAAATTTAAAAACTCCAATTTTGATTGAAAAAAACCATTTATTTTATTTTTTGTTAATTAACCGTCAATAAAAACATTTAATATTAAAAAAAATCTCTATTATTTTTTAGTAAAACTTCCTCAATTAAAACATTTTTTGGGGTAAATTATCAAAAATACAACTGCATTCTATATTGACATGGACAATTTTTTTAACATTATTATTATCCATAATAATTAAACTGAAAATAAATAAATAAATAAATAAATAATAATAATAATAATAATAATAATAATAATAATAATAATAATAATAATAATAATAATAATAATAATAATAATAATAATAATAATAATAATAATAATAATAATAATAATAATAATAATAATAATAATAATAATAATAATAATAATAATAATTTTAAAATTCTAATTTTATATTTAAACTAAGTCATTTATAAACACTATTTATTTATTTTACTATTACTGCTTATAACTTATACTTATAAATACTTACTTATATAAGAAGATAGTGCTTCTTGTTGTTGAAAAGTTGAAGCACATAGTACAATCAAATATACTTATGAATTTATTAATAGTTACTCAAATAAAGTTAAAATTGTATGGAAGTACTGACACAATTTTAAATACTACACCCATGTGCTGAAACAAATGATGCTTGTACTATATAAAGTACATGTACAAAATATAGTCTTTGACTATGGCACTATGCACTGGTAGTGTTTTTCAATGGATGCAAGTTAAAGATTTGACATTTTTCCCATCCACTGTATGCTGTAAATGAGTTATGTAATTAAACACCTATGTAAACATTTTAAAAACTGAAATCGAAATTATTAATAAATGTCACTACATAATTATAAAACATTGTTAGTGTTTATAGTTTAAAGAATGAAATAATTCTAATAATATTATTTCTTTGATAAATTAGTACAGATAAATTTAATTTTTGCAAGAGATGTGCTTCATCCACCACATCCATTGAAGGCAAACTTCTGATCTCACAAATGGCTTTATCTGCTTATACATACAAACTGAAAGTTAAAAAAACATTTTTAAGCAAAATAACCTGTAAATAACATTTTTTTACATAAACCTGTTAATATATGTTTACATTATATGTGTGTATATATGGCTCAAACAGAAAGAAGTACGCTTCCCAGTGAGTTGCATAAAAGTCAATCAGCTATGAAAAGTGCAATTACTTTCATTTCAATTGCATATTGTTAAGCTTTGGATGATGTGCTTTCTAATTGAGTAATTATAAATGGTTAACTCTACACATTTAATATTTCCAATATATATATATATATATATATATATATATATATATATATATATATATATATATATATATATATATATATATATATATATATATATATATATAAAGGAAATTATTATTTTTATTTATTTATCTATATTGAAACAGTCTTCCATATTTAATAAACTTAATTAAAGTTATTACTATTTTTAAACAAACTTGATTAAATGTAATTGTCCTTTAATTAATGACATCTACCAAATATTATTGATTTTTTTCTTCATGGTGTTAAACTTCTATATATTTTCTGTAAATGTGTTATTATATTTTTTTTGAGAAAATTTCAAATAACAAGGAATCCTAATAAAGCACCAATAGATTATTTTTGTTGCATTCCAGTTAAATCTTGCCAAAAATGTGTGGACATAATTGATAAACAATGGATCATTATTTTTTCAGAAACATATAAGGCAGATGGTCCAAACATTTTCTGACTCTTTGACTAACCATAGCTTTTATATAATGACTTATTCAAAATTTAGGTAATGTCAGCTTAGCTATTATGTAATAGCAACTAGAGGACATTTTTTTTTAATTCTGCAACTATATAGCTTTTTCAGTAAATTTTTAACTCCCACTGAATTTCTCAAAATTCTTATTTACACAGATTGAATTTGTTTTCTGCATTTATAATAAGTTTGGGTTTCAGAAAATACATTTAATGTTTCAAAAGTATTTGACAAAGTTATTTTTAAGTCATGTAAATTTCTTAATCAGCTCATTTATTATGTGTCTGCTATATAGTTATCTTAGTATCTACAACAAGATGTTCACATTTCTTTTTTAAATTAAACTGAAAGGATTTATCAAAAATAATCATAAAAAATTCTTAATAACAATTTGTTTTTTTAATAAATTGAATTTATTTTAAAAAATATGAAACCTATAATTCCAAATATAAATAAATACAGTTTTCTGACCTTTTGAGTTTTGTCTTAACATTTTCAATAACAAAGTCCTTCCATTCTTCTTTGGGTTATATTTGCAACATAATTTTAAAAATTACATCATTTTTATATAGTTTGTTACAAATATAAGTTTACAAATGAAAATGCTTTTAAAAGTAATATTTCAATGTTATAAATATATATAAAAAGTAATAAACTGAAATATATAAGCACTAAGACAACATTCCATCATTTATCATTGCTAATAAAATGTATTTTTAAGGAAATTTTTTATTATTTGATATTAATTTCTAAAATGTAATCAGATTATTAAATAACTATAAAGAAATATTTTTGTTAAACTGAAAATTCTACTTAGATTATTAAGATATTCAAATATTTTATCAGCTATAATATTAATAGAGGTGTTTCTTCTTCAACAATCATATCTCATTGTTTAATGATACTAAAAACTTTTACTTTAAATCAACCATTTTCTAATAAAATTTGAGTTTCTTCATTTTAAAATAAATATTAATAAAATGTTTTACAAAAATAATCATAAATTTGCAAATAAACTGTAAAAAATATAAGAACATGAAAGAAAATATTCAAAAGTGCACTTACAAGTTGCCTTCACATATAGAAATAGATAATTTATTAATTATGATACTATTGGTTCATTTATATTCAGTTCTCTATGGTAATGCGATCTTCAGATTTTAAGGTTAATCACAAGTGGACACAGTTTCAATTTAACATACTACAACAATTCTACTGACCTAAAAAAATTATTAAAAAGAATTACATTTACTTTTTTTTAGTTCCATTCACACACATTCATAAATTACAAAATGTCACATTTACCATCTTTCTTGTTCAAAAAATAAAACAATAATTTTAATTAACACACATACATTGGGTATTATATGAGCTTTGGTAATATTTTTTGAGATAAAATTTGTAACAAATGCTGAGAAATTATAAGAAACTTTATGCATTTGAAATACATTCCTTTCACTAGTAAATATAAATTTTATCATTAAATAGTATATTTAAAAGGTTTGTATGATCTTTGGTTTTATTTATGATATATTTCACTTTATGTTATAAACTCATTGTATTTATGACTCTTTAGTGAAGCCATATATATATATATATATATATATATATATATATATATATATATATATATATATATATATATATATATATATATAATTAAAATTACCCCAAATCCAAAATTCAAACAGACCAGCATAAAAAATAATATTAAAACACTACCAAAGGTTTAACTGCTACAAGCAGACTTCTCAAGTATAAAGAACTACTAAAACTACACTATTATATATATATATATATATATATATATATATATATATATATATATATATATATATATATATATATATATATATATATATATATATATATATATATATATATATATAATATTAAACATTGCCCACAAATCCATTCACTTCCTATCAATCCTTAATATTAAAAGAACTCTTAAATAAATTAATTGCTTCAGAATAATAAATTTTCAATAATAAAGACTCTTTAATTCTTCTTTTGATTTCATTTCTCTCAAATAAGACAACCTTAGCTTCATTAAAATCAATAGTGTGGCTGTATCTTTTTCATGGACATACAAAGCAGAACTAAGATATCTAGTTTTAACTCTACTTTTATGAACCTTTATTCTTTCATTTAAACTCAAACTACTCTGACCTATGTAAACCTTCTTACAAAATAAACAAGGAACAAAATATACTACACCAGGAATAATCTTTCTATCAAAAATTTCTTTTGTATTATTTAATAAATTATTCAATGTAACACCCCTTTTCCAAGAAATTTTCTTATTTCCAAACAATTTACTATTTCTACATATTTCTACATATTTCTTTTAATATTAAGGGTGGATGGGAAGTGAAAGAATTTGTGGGTAATGTTTAATATTATATATATTGGGTAGTTTTAGTAGTTCTTAACACTTGAGAAGTCTACTTGTAGCAGTGAAACGTTTGGTAGTGTTTTAGTATTATTTTTATGCTGGTCTGGTTGAATTTTGGATTTGGGGTAATTTTAATTATATATTGACTAGTTTAGCTTTATGCTTGTAATATATATATATATATATATATATATATATATATATATATATATATATATATATATATATATATATATATATATATATATATATATATATATATATATTGTAACCATATATTTTAGCATAAAATATAATAATTGATGTAACTATTATTAAAAAATTTCTCTGTCTTCTTTGATGATTTGATTGGCTTGATTTTCGCTTTGAACAGATTACTCTCTTATATTATTTTAATAAACTTAAATTTGATTCGTTCCATATACTAATTCATATCAGAATGTTTAACTTTTTAAAAATTTTGACAACGCATTAAATTTGGTAAAATAGTATTAAAATATAATATTTTATTTACATTTGTTTAAAGTAATCTTAAAAATTATTTCTATTGAATTAACAAAAAACCTTTTGTTCAATTAAAATAAATTATTAAAAATAAATACAGTAATTACGTATGCGTCTCAATGTAAAAAAAGAAAAGAGCGCGAATTTAAGAGCAGATCGTCTGTTAGTTTGCTTTTGGAGGGAGAGAGAAAGAAAAGAAAATGGTAAGAAGGCAAATGGTGTAAATTTGATAAGCTTATTTTAAAATAGTTAACAAGTAAACGGATTACCACAAATTTTCTATAAAAGTAAAATAACATCGTGGTATTTAATTATAAGATGAATTGCTAAATTTAAAAAGTCTGTTCAAGTCAGCTGGCCAAGTGGATCAAATCACCGGTAATAATTTCCCAATATTACATTTAAAATGTCGGAGCTTCCCAGTTTAAAAGAATTAATTGCAAGAATTTGGTATGTTTTAAAATGTTTATTGTTCTACAATTTGGAAAATTTAAATAAGTATTTTAATTACAGAAGTTTTATAAATATGAAAATTTGCTTTTTAAAAAAGAAGAAGTTTAAATTAAAGTAAAATGTTAAAGTTAACAATATAGTTTAATATTTCCGTTTCTAATTCTAATAAAAATATAGCATTGATTGATATTTAACTTTATAATGCCAGGAATATATTTTCTAGTTAATTTGTTTGCCATTTGGAGAATAAACAGTCTTCAAATAATTGATCAAAGCTATTTTCTAATTTTATCGTCAGTTTGGAATGATTGAATTAATTGCTGTAATTATTATTCCTAGATTTAAGCGTGGATAAATAAATATTAGCATGGATGTAATAAACTTGGAACATTTTTAATAGAGAAATGTAGAAATTAATAACTTTTGAAAAACATTTTCATTTAAGTTCTGCTTGTCATGTTTTGAAATTGTTTCTTGTTTATGGAGCCATGTAAAATTGTTAATCTAATAGTGATTATGATAACTAACACAAATGGATAAAATTGCATGTATGGAATTCAACTATAATTATAGCTATTACTTCGTACATTTATTGTTCGACACATCGTACATGGATTTCACGGATCATATTTGTCGTTATAAAATGCTATACAATCTAATTTGTGACACACACACCTACTAAAATTCATATATTGAACTATAAAATGCTATACATTTAATTTATATCACACACACACCTCTTAGATTTTATGTATTTGATGAATAATTCATTACTTAAATTTTATCGTTATATGAACTTGCATGTGAAGTTCATAAGTTATATTTTATTAAGTTTAAATTAATAGGGGTTGAATAAAATACTTATTCAAGAGAATAGCGCTTGCGAAAAGGGCTTGAAAAGTACTAAATGAATTCATGAGATGTATCAATCTTTGTGAGGTATTTTGTGAGTCTTTCCAGATTTATATTCCTATGCTAATATTACTTATATTGCATTACACATGTTTTATTTTAAGCAAGATAAGTTAGTACATTAGTTGTCCTGATTAGTGTAACATTTTATTATGCAAGAACCCACATTTGCTAAAGTGTTAGTGTTTTCCAAATGATCAGAGTAACTGAGGAGGATGATTTTGCACTTTAATATGAGGTAAATAGTAATGTTGTTTTCTAATGTTGAAAGGCATTAATCTGTGCTGGTGGTTAATCCGCAGATTATTTAATTGCCATTTTTTGTATTTTACATTCATTCCAGCGCTGGTGGTTAATCCGCGGAATTGTGTAATTATACGTATTACTTTATGGTGGGGTATCAATCCACTAAGCGTTTAGTATTATTTAATTCCTATGTGTAGATGAACGCATCCACAGGAATATGTTTTACTTCATAGATATAAGTTGGGCAAAGTATTTTAGTTAATCTGCTAAATCATCTTCTTCCATTTATAAGCATAATTCATAAGTTTGATCGTCAAATTGTAGCAGGACATTCTATTCAAATTACTTCCTAATAATTAACTGTCGGTTGATTATTATTTACCGGAGTGTAAGTTTACATTTTCATTATATTTAATGATTACATTATAGCTAAATCCTACAGATATAATATTAGTTATTATATTATTATAATTTTACGGTATGGATTTATTGAATCTGGAAATGACGTTAAATACTTCATGAGTTGATGTTGAATTTAGTATAATTTGCTCAAGATTCATTATATCAAATTGAAATAAGGTATGATTAGGTTTTTAAAACCGTACCTATGATATGTTAGTGAAGAAAGTCGATGGAATTATAATTTATTTATTTTATTTGTTTATTTATGTTTTTTAATTATAACATTGGAATTAATTATTTATTATTCATAAATTTGTAAATAAAAGTTGATTTATAATTAAACTTACTGTGCCGTTGCTATGTGTCATTCTTAAAATCAGAAATCATAAACCTTGGATAGAGCATACATTAAAGTACATACTATCGTCAACATGATATAAGAGTTTAGTAATATTTGAGAAAACATTTGGATGCTTTTCGTCTTTGGTAGTTTATGATGTGTAAGGTACAATAAAATCCCATTTACCTTTTCCATCATTTTGGCTTTGCGTAGTTGATCTAGTATACAATACAAATTGATTATTAAACCTATAAACAGATTTACCAAATAATGATATGATTGAATATATTTACTTAACATTTTAAATTGTCATTTGTCAGTATAAAAAAGAGTCTCAGTGATATAGTAAATTATAAAAAAAAAGAACCCCAGTATTTATGTTTATTTATTGCAAAGCTTTACCTGGACTAGCACTTGTATTAAAAATCATATAGATGGTTTAAAATTTCATAATCGTATGTAGTTTCACAAATTATGCCATCTTGTACATGGTCGGCCATCGGGTCTCATACAATAAAAATCGCAAATTAAGGTTTGTAACATAATAACATTACACTTATAATTTGTTTACTGTATATTTATCATACTACTATGATAGGTCTTCGCGGTATACCCTGGCTGCGATCAAATTAAATCATAAAAGTTTATGTTAGATCATTAGTTTGGTCTGTGGTAAGTTGCTCCAGATGTTGGTTGTGGTTTTTGGTGCATAAAATAGATAGCATAATATGCTTTTGGATACAGCTCTTAATAGCTGACAATGTGTAGCGGGAATTGATCAGTGATCGAGGTTATGATTCTCAGTGCACTGATGTTTTGGTGATATTATGTAGTTGACCACACTTTGGAGGGTTACAATATATATATATATATATACATATATATGAAAAACAAAAACAAGTTTTAATCATGTTAACTTGCTATTGCTTGTATTTATGATCAATAGATGGCGTTTTACCAAAAACACCAACCAAGCATACGTTTGTTTACATAAACGACAAAAGAGTCAGAATTAACTATCTCTTTCATTTTGCCTACCCTTAGATCAGCTGATTTCAAGCTAATTTGCTATCATCAGTGAAGGATAGAGCCAGAAACTAGATCTAAACACTGACTCCAAGTGTTTATATATATATATATATATATATATATATATATATATATATATATATATATATATATATAAATGGAAAGTAGATAGAAAGTTAGATAGATAGATCAATGGAGATTTATGTAAGGTTACATCCTGTGTTCTACCTAATGTTAATAGATTGGTAAAATTTCAAAAATATTATATCTTTGAAAGAAAAAAATACTAATGTGTCTCATATTTTATGTAAGTGTGAGGGATTATACATTACTGAATCAAGATGTAGCCTTGAGAAAAGTTAAAACAGCATTGATGTATAAAAATATAAAAATAAGAATAATAATTATTTAATAATAATATCAATTTTTTGATCATGAAAAACAAGTGAGTTTACTTGCAATTTCAATATGAAAATACTAAGATTCTTATGAAGAGAGTATACAAAAGTAAAATGAAAGTGGTTATTTTGATAACTAAATCGGATATCTTTAATTAATAGGTAGTGTGATTATGTTAAAATTCATAAATCTTGAGATATAAAATAATAAAATTTACAAGTCTAACAGATTTTTAGTTGAAGAAGGTTGAATAAATAATTGAAAATATTTTTGAAGTTTATTATGTGTGCAATTAATAGCAATATGAAATCTTGAAAGATTCTTTCACAAATTAATTAATATTTATCCATTGTTTCACTTATCAAAAATTATCTCTGTCAGATGTATATTTTGGACTCAATCATTCTTATTCAATTACCATGAAAGAAAATGAATCTCATACTAAGTATAGAAACTGTATCTCTAATTAAATATGTCTTTTGCACACACAAGACAAACTTATACAAAACATTTGTTCCCAAAGAACTTTATACAATCAATTCAATATCTAAATATATTATAATTAAATTAGTGGTACAGTAAATAATATATAAAAAAAGAAATACTATCAAATCTTCAATAAACCATTAATAAATTTATAAAATTTATCTCTAGCTACATTAATAAAAAATCCTGGTATATCTGCTTGTTCAATTATCTTGATAGAATATTAATCCAAAAATAAACATGGCCAACTCCATTTCCACTTTTATATCACTAACATAATCCATTTGATGTAAAATTTAAATTATTAATATAACAGTCTTCGTATTTTCTTAAATCCCATTTAACTATGACTTATGTACACACAAGATCCAACCCATAAATACAAACTTTTCTTTGCAATAATGTTAATCAGAAATTTAGTAGTTAATGTCTGTAATATAATAAATTGGATATCAAATCTTCAAAGTACCATCTACACATTATTTCATTTCTAAATTAATCAAAGAATTCTAGTAATCACATATCAATATAATAGCTTCATTTCTATTCAAATGTCACTAAATTGATGCTTATTAATCATTATTTTACATATCTATAAGTAATACACCTGGAGCTCATTTTATGCTGTAGATAGGTTCCTCAGAAAATGTGCATAAAAGAAATAGCACAAAAATAGACTTAACTTACCTTTAAAATTGGGGATAAGTACTGTAATTTTCAAAAATTGTATAAAAGTAAAGCAATAGCATAAAATTACTTAAAATATTTGCATTAAAAAAGGAAATAAAATAGGACTAATAAAAAATTTCAAATTTGAAAAAAAAATGATACAAGACAAACGTTTTTTTTTCCTTTTTTTATTAACTACAGTATTTAATTTTATTCAAAACAATATATTTTTGTTCATAATTTACAGTATTTTACATTTTTTTATACATGTACAGTATTTTAATCATTATCACTATTTGATGATATGCAAGTTTGTTTGTGAACTGGTAAGACATCAGGTTTGTCACAAGAGAAAATACAACTAGTGCCAATTAAATTTTTTTAATTGCTCTTATAGGACACTCACCCAAACTAAAATGTTTTTCAATCACTGTTGATCTTTCCCATTTCAGTAAGTGATCTAAAATTGAAATTTTTCTTTCCAATTAAATTCATTTTCTTTGGTGTTTTTTACTCTCCATTAGGGAAAACTAAAAATTTAAAATAAAATAAGAATTTAGACTTATGATAATAAAAAGAGACCTACTGACCACTGTTGGAACAATTTAATTAAAACTAAGAATTAAAAATTAAATTCTTATTTTTGTATTTAATTTTTTAATTTTCACTTCCATTTAAAAATCAATTTCATTGTTTCACATCTCATTAATTTTTACATAATTTTTAAAATGTTAATTATAATTAAAAATCAGATTTTAATTTGTAATTGTCAAATTTAATTGTGCCCACTGCTGTTACTCACCTTTTAAAAATAAACTTTTGGACATTAATTGATTAATTGATTATGTACTCTTTTTTAAAAAAAGCAAAAATAGAATGTGATTTAAAATGCAAAAACAACAACCTGCATAATATAAGCATGTATAACGTTTGTACAGATTTACATTATAATATTGTATAATTTAATGTGCGTATATAAAATGGGGAAATCCTGATTTTAGGTGAATTATGAACTTATTTATTGCATAAAACCTATTACAGTATTTTTTAAATCACTGAAAATATTAAAATTATTAGATGGAAGTTGATCTCCAGTAATGCACTCTTACTTTAAATATGACATGTGAGTGCACAATATTTATAATATTTAAAGTAATAGCACATTATCAGAGCTTGACTTCTGAACTAATAATTTTTATAGCATAAAAAAAGTGCATATAAAGACATTAAGAAGAAACATGAATCACATAAGTTCAAAATTGCATTAAAAATTTGCATAAAATGAGACCTGGGGATATTCAACATCGGAATAATCTTATAAGAGACATATTTACATCTAATCTCTCCTAGTTCAACAGCCATAAGAAAATACCAATTTACATCAATGTGGTCTATTTATTTTTTATTTGAATGTCATTGATACAATCTATTTGATGATAATGTATGAATCTTCAATTTAGTTCTTATTTTGATAAAGCTACTCTTTTATGTATCCTTAAAAAAATTGACACATTTATTAATAAAATTAATAAATATCATTATTTTACCTGTAACATCAACATAAAATGCTGCTAATATCTAATAGAAAATGCAAATTTGTTTTAACTGGAATGTGTTCACCAACAAATTTTTTTAACATTAAGCTGGATCATGATTATAACTAGCGACAAAGGACAGAGAACGGTTATGATTTGTCATAGAAGAGCACTGAAGATCCTAATGATGAACTGTTTTATTTTGTTTATTTGATATCCCATGACTTCTTAGTTATAGCAAAGTAGCAATCAGCATTTTTTAAAAAGAAAAAAACAAAGATTTTAATAATGCTTAGAGTTTTTTTCCAGTAGATCAGTTATAGCACACGATATAACCATATAATTATTAATAGTAAATTGTGTTGAGACATTCTTAGTTATTGCTTACAATTAAAAATGTAAAATGATATAAATCTTCTTACCGTATATATTTCACTAAAAAAGTATTAATCGACTGGTTAGAAAAAAAATGCCTTCAATATTATATGAAAGACAAACAGTAAATATACAATCACTAATCACCAGCCCAATAAATTGTTTTCAGAGGAAGATATTTTACAGTATTTTTTTGCTTTATACTCTAAATAAGAATGTATGAAAAACAATACAATATCTACAACTTGTGTATTTTATTATAATATCTTTTATTTGTGTAAAAAAAGGGAAAATAGATCTTTGATATATTGATTGAGTTTTTTTTACTAATTTTGGACAATTCAAACAAACATAAAAATATAAGTTGACATTATGAAGAAATGTTTCTGGTAAAATATATGTATCAAAGGTAAGATTCAATGTCATTAGTGTGAATTTCATTATAATGATTTTAATTGCAACATTGTTTGTATTATTATACAATACTTTGAATATATTTATATAATTCCGTTTTGATACACTGTCATTGTAATTATTACTGTAAAAATACTAAAACATATTTCAAATATAAAATTTTATAAAATTTATTGTACCAAGTATACTATAAAATCATATTTAAATCAGCTAAATATTAATGTTCTGAGCAGAATAATTATGAATGTGATGCTGAAGCGTTGAAAGAATAATTGCTACAATAAATTTTAGTAGATTATATATATATATATATAAACTCTGTTTTACTATTTTTTCATAAATTTTTATGTTTGCATAATATTTTCTTGTTTTTAAAGTCATTATTGTGTAATCAATTGTTTTATGGAAAAAAAATTTTAATCAATTAATTATAAAGATATTTGATTTTATGAATGTGCGAATCGATTGGATCAATACTAATTGCTGATATAATGATGTTCTTTCTCAAAGATTGATAAAGAATCTAGGTAGTTTGATCAAGCAACTTTGCGATGATAGTTTTTTATTTCTTGCCACCTTCATAATATAATTTATCACAGAATGCATTACTTACAATTCTAAAATAAACTGAATCATTACATCACTTAATTATATAAGTTGTTGCGTAATTTAGGATTTAACACATTTTTAAAATAAGTGTATATATTTTGAGAAATGGATATGTGGTGGAGAAAAAAAAAACATCAAATTTTGTTGAATCTTTTTTATTTTATTTAATCTCTTCTGGTCTAAATTTTATTTTAAATTTTATTAACCTTTTTTGACATTTCATATTTTTTCATGTAGCAGAAACTTTATTATTGAAGACATTATTACTCCTATTATGTTGCTTTACCTGCTTTTAATCACGTAAGGTATTGGATAACGTGTTAAATTTACTTTTAATAATCATTTGCTTCTTGCGGTTACATATGAAAGACAGAGTTCATTTTTTCTTCTTTCAATCTCCATTTAAGTTACAAAAGATAAAAAAAAAAGTAATAAACCGAAAGTGGTGATTACTAGCCTTTGAGAAAATTTAATGCGATTTAAATTATTAATTTTTCTATTTTCATTGTGGCAAAGTTTTAAAATTTAATATAGTCATTAAACAATTTTTATAAGATTTGAATTTTGTAAATCAGATTATATTATTAAATTCTTCCATTTTATGAAATGAAGTTGAAATAAAATACCTGAGAATAAAGCAGTGTTTCATATTTGACAAAGTAAAAATAAACAAATTAAAATATTAGAAACAATATTTAAAATGATACAAATAAAAATACTGGAAAAATGTTGTAAATAAATAGATATCTAGATAAATAGATAGTCATATAAATGGATATATATATATATATATATATATATATAGATATATATATATATATATATATATATATATATATATACTTATAATTAGATAGATAGACGGATGGATAGATAGATAGATATTATAGATTGCTAGAATTAGCCTAATTACAATAAATATAAATTTACTGATAAGTCATTAACAAAATTCATTGAGTTTCGATCAAATATTTAGTATTTTGACATTTAAAAAAATTATTTTAGTTCTGTTTTGTATATTCATGAAAAAGATGCAGGCTACACTATTAATTTTGATGAAGCTAATGTTATTTTCTTTGAGAAAAATAAAATAAAAAGAAGTATTAAATAATTTTAATATTAAAAAAATATGATTCTGAAGCAATTAACATATTTAAAAGTTTTTTTAATATTAAGGGTATATGGTAAGTATGTGGAATTGTGGGTATTGTTTAGTGTAAATATATTATTTTGTATTTGTTATTTTTTCTCAAAGTAACCTTTATTAATAAAAGATTACACAAATTTTGGGTACTCTTACCCATTGAGGATTACACAGTGATTCAATGTAACAAGGTAAAATGTACATATGTTTAAAAATAATTACATTCATAAAAATTGCTGTAATGTGATTAATGTGTATCTGTATGTGGATCCACATGGCCCAGCCATCGAAAAGTTAACCATCACCTAATGGTCCCACCCCTGGCACCCCAAAATGAAGACTCAAATGCTTCAGCTGAATAAGTGAAGCCCAGCATTGCGCCAAACAGTCAGCGAGGTCCAAGGCCCAAGTTCACCAAGCAATAAACTCTCAAACCACAGCTAAGCTATGTCAAGACCATTCTGAGTACCTCTGCCTCTCAATTATCAGTCCAAATGAGCAGGGACCACAATCAGTCTGCCTGCCCAAAATTGGAAAGCCAACTTGGGTAAAAACTAAGAAGTAATAAGTAAAGAGCCAGATTGACACTGCCCAAAACCAGCCTATCAGGGAACACAGAAGACAACCAGAGCAGGAATAGCACCAACTTTGACCATGTAGTTCCCTGGCAGGTGTTCTGGGCAGTGGCAAAATTGTTAACAGCCCACACCATAAACCACACGCCTAATGTCTACAACCAGCCACTCCTGAAGAAAAAGAGGGGAGTGCAGACCCATGCCCACAAAACAGAACACTATCAATATTACAAAAAAATGGTGATGGCTCAAAACAGGCAAACCACTTTACAAATGCATTAAATTTAAAGCTACAAATGAAACCTAATGATAGTGAGTGCAATTCAACACTGACCTATCAAATAATCCATCAAGGGGTGCAGTAGCCCTTCATGGCAAAGTCCATGTGAAGGTAGTTACTTTCACCCTCCCGGCAGGTATTCCTGGGCTAGATAATGATCATTGATCATCCCCTCAAATGAATCAAGCCCCTTATGACCACTATCACAACACCCAAGGATAAGGAGTGCAAACTCAGACCCACCAATACAACATTTAATTCCTGTAGTCTTGAAATCAAGCTGGATTTACTTGCACACCATGAGAATAAATAATTTGTCCATATCATCTTGCACACCAAGATCAATGGAGCTGAACATCCGCCCTTGATCATCATCAGACTCCTGTGTCTGCAAATGTTCACAGCAGCTGCTAAACCCACCACCCAAAGTCCTTCAAGATTCACAATGATTTTTATTTGTTGATACTAGTTGGATCCTGCTTCTTTTGATTGAATTTTAGGTCTTAATTAGTAATGAATGATTGAAGTATAACCTGAAAGTTGTTGTTAAACTTTGGAAAATTCTCTATAATTATTGCTTAAAAAGTATGATTAATTTGTAGCTTCAAAGTTTCTGTTTAGGTCTAAAACATCATTTGTACTCATTTTTGTCTTTAAATCATTATTTTTTAGCTCAGGAATCACTTCATTGTAGTCCTGTGTTGATTTGAAAAAAATTTATTTATTGATTTTTTTTTTGGGGGGAGGGGTGGCAATACACCGGAAGGGGTGATAATTTCTGTCCTTATCATCAGAGAAACCTGAATTTTGTGCAGGGCGATAGCTTAGGTTATTTTCTATAATGTTCAATTCCAAAATTGAGATCGAATTAATAATTGAAACTTGTTTAACACTGCTAAAATCTGATGCAAAGATAAAATGCCTAAAACCATCATTGCTAACATATTATATTCCATGTTTTCTATGAGAGTTGATGTGCAAATGAATTTCCTGTTTATTCTATTAATAAAATTAGGATTTCAAGTGTCTATTATTTTTAGAAATATTTGGTTTCATTTAAAATTATTTTTAAAAGGTTTATAATATTTTAATGATTCCAAGAATTATTTAAGCTAGCTTTTGTCTCTTTCTAGTGACATCCATTTGCATAAAACGGAACGATAGATAATTTCAATTATCATTGAATGAAAACAGTTTAAAAATTTCTTCTAAAGATGAAAAAACAATAAAACAGATATTCACTTACATTTTAGTAAACTTTTTTTTTATGAATCCAACAATGGACTATGACTTTGGTGAATAGAACAGGGAGCCTGAAACAGTGAAAACTGGAGTCCTAGGCTCCTTCTAGTGGACTGTATTTTGTATTTCTTTACACTTGAGAAGTCGGATTGTAGCAGTGATACCATTGTTAATGTTTTAGAGTATTTTTTTGGCAATTCTGATTGAGTGATAAATTTGGGGTAATTTTGATTATTTATTGACTAGTTTAGCTTTATCCTTTTAATGGTTACATATACAAATATGTATATATAATAATAAAAATAATAAATTTAACGATAATAAACTATTAAAAGCAGTCTTTAAATCTGCAGAAGTACTTTCCTTTAATTTATTTTAATTTAATGGAAGTTGAGGCAGGTTTTAGAAATTAACCCAAAGTACTTCTGCAGATTTAAAGACTGTTTTTAATAGTTTATTACCGTTAAATTTATTATTTTTATTATAATTTTAATTTTGTTTTAACTAATGGACCTTATATATATATATATATATATATATATATATATATATATATATATATATATATATATATGTAAATAATTAAGTAGCAAAAAATCTTGGTAATTCTTAAACAAAATTTAAATAACTACTGTAAACTTTTACTGAATAACTTGCTTTCTTCATTTATATATATATATATATATATATATATATATATATATATATATATATATATATATATATATATATATATATATATATATATATATATATATATATATATATAATCTAACCTTCACTATGTGTAGCTCCACTACACATCATGCCACGTTGGGGGCCATATTTGGCCTTGCCCTCATGCAGCTCCACTTCCAGATAATATATGGTATAAAATAAAATGGGTTCTATCTCAGTTAATAATTAATAACTAAAATATTCAGTATTAAAATTAAAATATTTCACTAGCTCAAATTTAAAATACGAATAAGGTTCAGTTTATAAAAATAAATTAAAGAAATATTTAATATTTTCATGAGACTTGAAGTGAAAATACAGGTGGCAAGATAGATTACATTGAGCCAATATCCCACAGGATACTACCTCAAGGGCATAAGAACACTATTCCCCCTTATTACTATTTCAAATAACAAACTCATAGTATTCTTACAACTTTAATAACTTCTACTCACTAAGATTAAACTAATAATTAAATCTTAATCTTCTATTTAATAATAATCTAGCTCAAATAAAATAATCTCAGGTTCATAAAGTTTATTCTAAGTTAATTTTAAAGTACTGTAGTAAAATATGAGAAGGGATTTTATGTCATAATCTACTACACTGAAACTAATAACAATAAATAACAGTAATAATATTCTTCATTGTTTAACTAATTCTGTATATCTTTTCTTTTATTATAATTTTATTACCATAATAAAATAATGAAATAATATAATATGATCTTATATATTCATGTAATGATATAATAAATACGTGGTAGCATTTTAATAATCTGACAAACAAAATATGTGTGGCAACTGATAGCATATAATTTAATATAATATTGTGATAACTGATTTATGACCAATAAAATAATGTAAGATTATGATTATTTAATTATAATGAATACCAATAAAATATTTAAATTTCTTAAAATAATTCTCTATTGATCTTTTGTGCAAAATTATATATTTGTTTCAATCATTATGCATATATCGTGTTTTCATGCAGCGATGTGGAGAAATAAATAACTCGGACACAAAACTTTTGAAATAACAAAATTTAACAAAGTTTATTACTAACAATAAATAAATAAACAATTTATTTACACTATTTACAGTGTATATCCTTAACTTTTTTTACTTTACAGTTTGATCTACTGGGTGAAAAAAAAAATTATATTTCAATTATATCTTTATTTAAATTTACGACAAAGTTAAAAAAAAAAATGTTACTATTTGGTTTCTCATTATGATTAACTTATTACAAAATATATTTATCTACTTTTTTAGCAACAGCATTTATCCTTAATATTATTAAACTATCTTATTTTTTAAAAAATTCATACTTAGAAAAACATTCTATAGAAAACAAAATTTTATAATGAGTATGGATTTCTCAAGATATTTTTAAAAAAAATTTCATCTTGCAAAGTCAATGATGTTACACAAAATATTATCCAAAATTAAGTACTAGATTTTAGTATTTATTACACAATGTTTACTAATCATAATATATTCTTCTTTAAGCCTTACTTTAGTATGATATAAGTGTAATCATCAATATATTTCTGTTAATCAATAAACAAAAAATATACTATGCATATTGTTTACATAATTTACTTTGTACTATTGTATTTTAAAAATATGCAATACTTATTTTTCTTTTAAAAAAAAACAATACTAAAGCATTTAAAATTATTATCACTTTAAAGAAAATATCTTTGTTTAGATACTTTATTTTAAAAAAAGTTTATATTTCATATCCGAAATAAAATTCAAAATATATTCTATGATTCTTTTTTTTCCTTAGGATACTTTGGATCTTCAATTTTAAGTTATAATATTCTGCTCCTTATAAGCAAATAAACCAATATTATACAAAAACGATAGCATAATCTAAGTTCTAAATTATTTATCATTTCTCTTAAACATATCTTACTGAATGATGCAGTTACATGAAATAAAGATAGCGAAAACAGATGCATAGGATTAAGGAAGAAAGCTAGAGTATTACTCTTAACATATCTCAAAATCAAGGTACAGTGCAAAGAGGTATGGCATTTACCTGCTTAATATCCTCTAGTACAAGGACAATGTTAAAGCTATTTCTTCAGCTTTATTAGAACATCAAATATTTAAAGAAATATAAACACTGTCCAAATAAAATGTGTATCAGTCATAGGGCTTTGTTAACTATGCTGATATTCACATAAAGACTAAATATTATTTCCATTCCTTATAACATCCTATTTCTTAAAACATCATCTTGGTTTCCTGTTTACTAAGTACTTCCAAGTCACTATCTCAACATTATTTCTCAAGATTTTCCACATCTTACATTGGTAAATAACTATCTGCATTTACAAAACAATAAATAAAATTCATTAATAGTTAAACAATCTTACTATCCCATAAGAAAAGTCTGCTTACTTCATTACTCTATATGTCTAATCATATATAATCTACTTAGACAATATTTGAATATTCAATAACATGAAAATTTTAAAAGAATCACATAATTATTTGTTATGTTGGATTATATCACTAATAAAAAAAAAAAATCGTTGTATGCATATTTTCAAATCAATCCTATTTCATAATGTTTTTTTAAAATGTTGTATGAAATGTGGTACATATAAGTAAAAAAACTTTTACACTTCATTCTTCCAATTTATGGATGATCTAAAGAAAACAAAAATATATACATTTTAAATTATCAATAGTTATTATTATTACCAATAACCTTTATCTAGTCATCGTGTTCAGTAGGCTTCCTTTATCCACTTGAGCATTGCAGATATATAAAAAAAATTCACACCCATACACTTTTTATTAAAATATTTTTAGCTAAGTTATTAGATTGTTATATTATAAAATTTTAATATTAATAAATTAATGTTTTTATGTTTTTTCTAATCTTATATAAAAATTTAGATTTAAACTAGGTTAACAAAATAAAAAGAATCAAAACTATAATTACATATTTTCTTGACGATAGTTCCTGATAAGTCCAAAATGCTTATTATTTTCTCTAGAGTTTTCCAAAAATGTTCTCCTCCAAGTGCGTTAAAGTTTAAAATAAAAATAATTATTAATCCATTTAGTAAAATTTAGAAAATAATCCTTGGTTTTAAGTTTTAGGACGATAATATTAATTAATCCCGTGAAGCTTCTTAATCTTCTCTACCAATATTTTCTGTGTATCCGATGCATCAATCCATCTAATTTAACTTTAAAAATATTCGATAAACTTTTAAGTACTATTTGTATTTCCATGGATCCATCTTTTATTCAACTATGTATTCACTTTTTTATATATGTTTCCTTCTTGATACATTTAAACTTTCGTTTGGTATTTTTATATATCACTTTTAAAAAAAAAATTTAAAAAAATGTTACCGTCAGAAAGGATATAACATTTTACTCCTTTTGATATAATATTATATAAAATAATTCATGCAATATACAATTGCCTTATTACTATTTAAAAAATAAATCTTGGATAGGCTTATAAATAATAATGCGTCTCCAATTTTTTCATTAGACTCCGTATGATGTCCGTGCTGTGTTTTTTTTTATGTACCAAAAAAGTTCTCCAGTTATGCATAAATAAAGCTGTATCAATAAATATTTCAAATATTTTTTCAGTATTACAATTTATATCCATTTTATTCCATAGTATATCCATTTTTTATTGCCTAGTTTAGGTTAAACTTTAGATAAAATACGACTGGTAAGTACTTTAAAAATTAGAAAATCATTTCCATGAAGTTTTTAAATTATTATATTTTAAAACTCTCTTTTGCAAAAAAATACTTTTAAAATTATCAATTTATTTTTTTTGCAAAATAAAACGATAAGAAAGCACCAAAAGAAAAATTGACTTTCTCCGGTTTCAATACATTATTAATCTCCCCCTATACCCCCATGCAATTCATATTTATAGTCTGTAAGAATACCTATTCCTATTGGTTAATTCTTACTTTAGCTTGAGAAAAAATTTACATATTTTCAGTTTATAGCAGAATTGAATTTCAAAATTAAAAATTATGACGTAATGAACTTAAAATATTATTTAAAATATTACTTTTAAATCAATTATTATTTTATTAAAACCATTTAAACATTTAAAATAACTTTTAAAACAATTTTAATAACTTATTCCATTTTTTAATATTCAATTTATCTATTTTTATTTAAATAAAATATTTAATTTTTATATTATGAATTTATTCGTCTTTATTACATTATTTAAACATGTTATATGATAGTTAACTTAATGTTTAATACTATTTACTTTTATGATAGGCAATAATTCTATCCAATTCTATAATATAACTTTTAAAATATTTTAAACTTTGTTATTATTTTAAACAAGCGTGTGTGTGAGAGTATACATTAAAAGTCACATGATTAATAATTTTGACACGATTTTTAATCTATTTCTCTGCCTAGATTTATAAAATTGATACACTTATTATATTATATAAAATAATTATAAAAAATTTGGAAGAACAATTTAGAAAATATAGAATTAAATATAATTCTCACCATCATAAAGTTTATTTTTAAAATGTACGATATTAATTTTTGTTTATTAAATATGACTATAAATTTAAATATAGCATTTATTAAATTATACGTTTTAAATTATTAAAATCGAATTTTTAAATATACTTTTAATTTTTATAGCTGTGTTATTTAATATGGCCAGCTTTTACAACCATATGAAACAATATTTTAAACTTTACTTAACTACTTTTTAAATAATTCGTCATAATTTTATATACTACATATTTGCTTTAGCTTTAAATTGTACTTTAAAAATATAATCGACAAACTATAATTAATGTATTACAAGAACATATTCTAAAATTTAAAATTTTTAGTAATTGACTGTTATAAACTATTACTGACCTATAAAAAAGGGCACAATATATATATATATATATATATATATATATATATATATATATATATATATATATATATATATATATATATATATATATATATAGTAACCTTTCCTTTTCTATGTGTGTATTTTATACAACAACAAAAAAAAATTGTTATACTTTCTAATTTGTCTTTCTTGTTTTATGGTTAGGCCATAATATGACTAGACAATTGAGCATCAAAAACTTTTCTTTCTACTACAACCTATCTGCCCTTAATCTCCACATTTATTACTATACACTTTCAATCTATTTACCGCCTAGCTCTAACATTAAACCATAAATGATATAAAATATTATTTCATGAAACTCTTTCATTGATTATAATTATTTATCAAATAATTTCTAAGGTAGACTTACAAAGACAGTTACAAGAGAGAGAGGGTTTTAAATAATAATAAAATGTATATCTTTCCATGATATATTGAATTAATGACACCAAATTAATAAAATCTATTTTAATCTTATATCTTTTATAATAACTACTACTACCTTATGCATATCTCAAGGTTCTTACTTATTCCGATATGATAACCTAATAATTTCTCTATGTAAGATAATTGAATAATAAGAAGGCTTTTACTAAGATCCAATCATCTTAATAATAACCACGTCTAAACTTACAATATATTTTAAGTCATTTCATTAGAATTAGTATATTTTTTTAACAAGAATAATAAATTTCCAATTATAAATCATCATCATATTTTCTAACACTTTATATAATTATAACTTATAAATGACTACTACTTATAAAATGAACTACTTTTATCATCATCTTAAAATATAATCATTATTCCAAATAACTTTCATTTTAGCTTCAGTCAGCTAAATAATCAACTTACCTGGTTTTATATACCCTATCAACTTTAATTAGATTGTTTAAAATATTCTCATACCAATATCTGATACTCATATACTCTTCTAAAGGTATTTGAAAAGAACCTAAATATATTTTCGTAAGAAATTTCCATGTGACTATAAAGATATAACTATTTTTAAATTAAACTATAATGCTATTAAATGTTCTCATTCAAGTAATTGTGACTGAATTTAATAAACAATTATATCTATCTGTTTTGTACTATATAATACTCCCAATAATTTGTATTTTTGGACATGACAAAGTGGTGAAAATAATTCCAAATTGAAACAAAGACTTCACTCAACTACTGTATTTACAATATTAGTTTATTTACATGAATAACAATAATTATTAACAGAATTTTAAATAGTATGTAGAATAACAACAAAATATAACACATATATTTTCTTTAACATTTGTATAATTATATACAATAATGAGAAACACTGACTCCTATCTACTAAACAATAAAAATTTTAAACTTATAGGAATTTAGTTTTTTTTACTATTTTTCAATTTCCAAGAATCATTGCAAATAATATTGTTATTATCATTATTATTTTAACTATAGGTTCCATATTTATTGTATATTTCTTATTTAAGATACATATTATTATTATCCTTATGAATGCAAAAACAACCACATCACATATTGTCAGAATGTGATTATTTTTATCACCTAAAAAATATATGAAATTAATACCCATAATAAAACCAAAGATATAATATCATTTGATCATCACTCATTCCATCCATTTTTTTCTTGGTTTGTTTTCATTATTGATCCCATTTGTTTTTATTTTCATATACTGTCACCTTAAGATTAATTACTTAATGCAACCTTTGTTTTGTATTTGCATTTTTATTTTCCATTTAAACAAATTTCCACACTTAGATAAACCATTATACTCTTTTTATAAATCCACCTATATACCATGCCTACCTTATTTTCTTTATAATTAACATTCTGTAGATAAGAAACTGATGTCTACTGGACTCAAATTCTACAAATATACAATGTAGGTTTTATTTACCTTTCCAAATAAGGTGTGCCCTCATGGCAAGTAATCATTTATTCCTCATAATACTACTTTAATATCCAAACTTTTCCATTAAGCTCTTGTGGATTTGATCACCTTCATCTTATGGAAATTCCTCACAATATAACATCCAATTACATATATGGGTGTCCCTTAGACTAATTTCATTATGTTCTTATCATTTCTTCAGGAAAATACAATTTATCACATAGACTATCCCCTGGAATGTCAACCTATCTAAATGTAAAAAAGATCACAGGCATACATCATACAATAAATCAGCATAACTATATAATAATATTATCTTTCCATTAATTATTTTCCTAATATCCTGGTGATATACTACAAAACAAAGTGTCAGTATAATTCGACAATAGTCAATATATATTTATTTATTTTTAACTTGGGATCACAAGTTTACTTATTATATCATATAGTTTATCATCCACCCATTTTTAATCCTTTCAGATTACTTTTCTTCACACTTTAATATCATACCTTTGGTTATTTTCACTATTATATTACTAGGTTATTTAACATTACCTTATACTAATCAACTTACATTTTAAAATATATCATACATTAATCTTATCTTAATATGATTTTATAATAAAAACTTAGAGCATTATTTTACCTATTTCACTCTTCTATTTACTTCATGTCTATAACATTCTCATTTGGAATATATCTAAAATTATAACTTAAAACATTAACATATAAAACAATTCTTAACATAATGAAGATTAACTTCATAACAAAAAAAAATATAAAGTTAGCCATTATTTGATTTCTATCCGAAGAATAAGAAAATATTATTTAGTTTCTTGTTTTTTTTTTTTCTTTGATGATTAATCTATATGTATGTAAAGCTGATAGTTCAGATTTTCTTCCATGTCAGGACTTTGAATGCATTTGTCAAATATGTAATAGATTGCCTCCTCAATATTTGAAAAAAAAGAATGATGCAATTATAATAAACTGATTATTATTATTATTATTATTATTATTATTATTATTATTATTATTATTATTATTATTATTATTATTATTATTATTATTATTATTATTATTATTATTATTATTATTATTATTATTATTATTATTATTATTATTATTATTATTATTATTATTATTATTATTATTAAAGTTTAATGTTTTCTGAAACCATTTAATAATCAGAGATTTTCATATCCCATTATTATAAATTGACTGGAATTAGTAGATTAATGAATTATGTCAAATATAACTACTCAAGTGTTTTTAAAGTGTGGATCAAAACCATTTAACATAAATAGGTTTGTTGTTTTATTTCTCTGTTTATATTACAGTTTATTGACATCAAGTCTCATAATATATATATATATATATATATATATATATATATATATATATATATATATATATATATATTCTTTTCTATAGGACAATTTTAAATCCTATGAGTTATTTTGCATTTATTATTGACTATTCCAAATAAACATTTATAAGTCAGTTAAATAAAATCATTCCTATTTACAATACTATAAGTGTATCTTCTTACAAAAATATTGTAGGATTGGTTTTAATAATGTAAATCAATTTAATTATCATTCTTATTATTTGTCTTTTCTGTAAGTTATTCTTTAAAGATTTTTTTATTCTGACTTTAATTTAGTTTTCTTTATATGATAAAGTTAAATTATCTTTTTAAATATATAATGAAGTATAGATAACTGCAACTGTTTTCACTTACATGAAAGATTGTCCAAATCCTACCACCTGAAATGAATCAATATTATCCTTATATACTTGACTTTTCATCATAATAATAAGATTCACTGGCAACTTTTCCTGCATTAGCATTTTTTTAGAATTGTAATTTGATCTCCCAAACTATGATTTTGTGACCGGATGAAGAAATTAATTATTTACTGCATGATATAATTATTTATCCAATGCATATTATCTTGATTTTTATTAATATAAATTAAATTATAGTTATAGCACAAAATTATCTTTATAATCGTGTGACTTTTATCAAATATTTCTCAGGACTTAATTACTTACTGACTTCGTTTTTCTTTTTTTCTTCCCACTTTTTTTTCCTATCATCTGATTTTTTTTTTTTTTTATAAAATATAGAATTTTATACAGAAATTTAGTTACAATATATGATAATAGTTAAACATAGGATATATTACATGATAATCAGTGGGATGAAAGCTCACTATTGATATCTTGTTTGACACCAGCTAAAAGGACTAATATGAAGCATATCAGCAAGGAATGAGTCTGGAATAGTATCCTGTTGATATAGATGACCACGCTTGCATGTCTCATATAGTTCAGCAATAGGTCTAATCCTTTGTCCACACTCCACATGACCAAATTGACCCTTCATACTGGAGGTTACTTCCATAACAACTCAGGATCTGGGCAATAATCATGCAGAGCAAGGTAAGTTATCACAAAGGGATGCAGGCCATTCAACCTCAAATTACTCTCCAGGGAAGATTTCTATTTAGGAGTGAAAGGGATCAGCTTTGGGGGCCAGATCAATAACCTCCATGTGGAGTCATAGATGTAAGAGGGGGCCAAATTCTGGTCCCTTTTCCGAATTTTTTCCATTTTGTTAATATAGAGTTCAAGCGGACGCTCTAGTGCATGATTAAAGGTGAGCCAGCACCATATGTACCATAGTGAAAACAGTACAAATGTTGTTATTCATATCTCTGGGATGGATCCACATAGTATATTGTCAATGAGAGTCGACAGGGCAGGCATATTGTTATTTAACATAGAGGCTATAAGGACTCTGTAGGGGTGAAGGGAAACACAGTGGCAGAGGAGGTGAAGACAAGTTTCATCATCTGTGAGGCATAGTGAGCAAGTGGACTCTTATGTTTGAGAATCCTCAGTGATGCACCAGAAAGTGTTTAGTAGGCAAGGCGTTAATATTTATCTTCATCAGGAAATCAAAATATTTGGGTTCAAGAAACCATCACTTAAATTTCTTGATTAGCAGATGGTTGTTAAGCCTGAGGATAGTTGATCCTGCAGAAACATCAGGATTAAGGATGTAGTATGCATCCCAGAATTTGACTTTCATTGAGGATGATTTTATAGGAAGCATAGTATGATTGGAGATAAGACATGCGAGGGCTGCCAGCCAGTCAGTACCAATAGGGGGTGGCTTATCTGTTGGAGTGACCTCTCTGGAAAGTGAGTAGTTAGGATATTGCACACACATTCTGTAGAAAGAATTGTAGGAACATTGGAATATGAAAGTATCTATGAAATGTAGGGATAATCCATTGAGTTTTGTGTGTTTCTGTAGATTTCTCAAGCTTATGGTTTCACTCCCCCCCTCTAATCAAATCAGTGCACATCTTGTGTATTTTCCTGATGAAGACTTTGGTAAAATTGACTACTGGGGTGAAATAGGAAATTTCTAGGGAATATTAGTATGTTGATGAGAGAGGACATGGTGAACATGAACATGTAAACTTTGATTAGAGAGGATGTGATTCTCTGTGTGGATTGAAGTTGCTTTCCTTGGATAGATCTCATCATGGCAGACATGGATTCAAATATAGGGAAGCCTAAGAAGTTCTGAGGCATTGCTGCAAATGGTCCTGGAATGGTCTTACCTGAAAATATATACCAGGCAGATGACTTGGCCATATTAAATTTGAGGCTGGATTGATCGGAGAATTCTTTAAGTATTGATAAGAGTCTTGGAATTAATTTTTTTGATGGAAGGAAAATGGCAAGTCATCCATATAGGTGATGGGATGAATTGATGTATTTAAAATTGGGGTATGAATGCCAGGAAGAGATCTCTCAATTTGAAAAAGTAGCAGGTTGAGGTAAGTAATGAAAAACAGGGAACTCAGAGGAGAGCCTTGTGGAATGGAGGATGTGGTGTAGAATGGGGGAGAAAGCTTCCCATTAAGTGAGATGCTCAATTCACGATGGTAAAGGAGGTTTCTAATAATATTTATGATTTCAGTAGAAATGTCATGCTCACCAAGTAAGTTTAAAAGGGTATTGAGTTGAATAGAATCAAAGGCAGCTGCAATGTCCAGCTGCACAATCACTGGTCTAGATTGCCTGGGGGATCTGATGTGGTCAGTAATGATTTTAAAAAGATTGATGGCATTTGTGGTTGAGATGCCCTTTTTTGCAAATTGATATTGCGAAATAAGGGGAAGAATCTTGTTTTGAATTTTGTCCTTGATGATAGATTCAATGACCTTGACCATTAGTGGAGTCATAGAGATGGGCCACAGGTTCTCCAGTGGGGACAGAATTATGTTGCACTTTAGAAATGGCACTATTGCTATGGGATAAAGACCACTGATTTCATGGACACCAGAAGAAAGGTGATTAACCAAGTTGTACATGATTGGAACCGAGAATTTAGACAGGTGCAGTAGAAGGAAAAGGGGAATTGCATGGAGCCCTGGATGGGTCCTTTCAGGCATTGAGGTTAACTTAGTCAGAACATCTCCCTCCAAGATGCCATGGTCAGAGGGGGAAGAATCCCACATTGAGTCCTGTTTAGAGTCAGGTGCATGAGTAGAAAACTTTTCCCTGAAGAACAAAAAAATTTTTAGAAGCATGTTTGATCCTGAGTAAAGGTTATTTCCAAATGTAATAGATGAAGGGGTGGGTTTCTTGTCTCTATGGCCCAGAGCCCACCTAATGTAGCCCCTGTATCAATTGTGGGGCTGGTTCAAGAAAATTTTTGACTTTTTGATAAAGAGATATTCTGCCAAAATCAACTGTTTATTTTTGTATTGGGATTTCAGGTTGATTATGAATTCTATTAGAATTGTATCAAGGGGAAGATTTTTAAGGGTGTTGTTGAGTGATTCAAGTTCTATCAGGAGTGAAGATGGACATTTATTATGTAATGTATTGTTTGAGATTAATGACATTAAATTATGGATGAGGGCAAACCAGGCATCGATAGCTGGCAAAAACAGGATATGAATTTTGTGAAAATATATGTATCCCTCAGAGATGATGGCTTCAGGTAATGTGGACTTGAGAAGGATTCTCATGGTTGTGGTCAGACCTGGAATATAGGATGACTCAAGATTTAGAGTTAGTTTAATGGATAATGCCAAGTGGTCGGAAAAGGCTATAGGTTGGAGTGAGGGGTCAATCAGAAAGTATAGATCAAGAGTATAGTAGATTAGGTCTATGAAAGAGGTATACCTTCTAGTATAGAAGGAAAAGGCATTTGGAGAGACAAAGCCCTCTCCACTCATGAATCTGGTATTAAGGCGATGTATATATTTGGCTGTAAATTCCTGGTAGGAGGTGTTAAAGCTCCCAAGGAATATCGTTGGATAAGGGTTGGAAGCAATTGTGATGTTAATCTGTTGGATTATCTGTTGAATTAGTAATTCATTTCGGTAGAGGTACACATAAATTATATTTAAAGTGAAGGCTTTGTGGAATAAGGTGGCAATAATTATATGTGGGTTTATATAGTTAATTTTAAAGATTCAAATGGGCTACTATTGGAGATTAAGATTGCCATTCCAGCAGCAGATAAAAGGAAAAACTGAGTGATGAAAATATCCCAGATTGCCAAGGAGACTCAGGATATTGGGGTTTGAAAATTGATGCAATTTTGTCTCAGAGAGATATACAATATGTGGTGAGTATTGCTTAAACCATTTGACCAGTGCATCCACTCTATTTAGGGAATTCAGCCCCCTTATATTAAGTCCCACTATATTGAGCCTCGTGAGGCATTATTTAACAGATAAATATTGTGTATTTATTGGGCAATTGGCGATAAATTTGGAAATGATTAAATGAGTTTTGAATGTGTGGTCATGCACTCAGCAACTATTGGTCCTACCAAGAGGACATATCCCAGCTTTTGGTTTTGGTGTTCTGGATTACAAGCCATACATGTAAGAAACTCCAGTACTAGCTTGTTGCAGATCCACTATCTGGCCAGTGGCTTACTTTCCAGACTGTTTGTAATGCAAGCCTTCAACAGAGTCTGGTTCAACATTCGATGCCCTGGAGATCTTAGGTAGCTTTAATTTAATGTTCTTACCTGGAACAGAGGTTTGGCAAGGTTTGCTTGTATCTTTATATTGGGTAATTCACAATTTCTTGTTGGACTATCTGCCTTAGGAACAGGCTTGTATTTTTTCCCAGATTGCTGGGGGATAAGATATTCGGAGTCTGAGGAGTCCATGCTTTTGTTATTTTTTTTTTCAAGCATAATTTGTTCACTGAAGATTTAGAATCCGTATTTTGTTCATTTGCCTTCCTTTTGTTGGGCAGAGGCAAAGGGAAAGTCTCCTCCATAATCAAACATGTTGACTCAAAAGACTCATCCAAAGCACATGTGGAGAGAGCAGGTGAAGTCAGAGAGTCAGGGCCGACCTTATCAACAGGAGACGATAAAGAACATGTGGAGTTTTCTACTGTTTCAGATGCTGAAAGGACCACTGGAGATGTTAGAGAACAAGTGGAGCTTTCCATTGGTTCAGGTGCTACAAAGTCAGGCATGGACATGGGAGTCTCCACAGTCGGCATCACTGGACTAGAGTTACAGAGGTGAGTTTTGCTTTTAATTCTTTTGCAATTGTGGCAAATTTTGGCTGGGCAGTCCCTCACTAAGTGGGTTCTCTGGTGGCAGAAGAGACATTGTGGAGGAATGCCACAGAAGGTAATGACAAGATGGGAAGTGTCCTCATAGTAGAGAGTGGAAATGTCATTGGAGTTTGCTTCCTTATTCAGGGAAAGATCAAAGAAGTCAGTATTCAAATAAACTGGAAGGTCTATGCCCTTAATCAGTTTATATCTAAAGTTTGATACTTTGCCATAGGGCCTGTGTATTTGCTGCAAATCACTCTCCCTGAATTTAAGGTAACAATTTCTTATTCAGGGAAAGATCAAAGAAGGCAGTATTCAAATAAACTGGAAGGTCTATGCCCTTAATCAGTTGATATCTAAAGTTTGATACTTTGCCATAGGGCCTGAGTATTTGCTGCAAATCACTCTCTCTGAATTTAAGGTAACAATTCTTTATTTTGCCAGACAAGATTGTAGGATGATTTATATTAATATTACAAATGATTTTTCCATCAAGATACTAGAAGGATTTTTGGAAGATTAATTTCTGAGTGGGATTGTTGAACTCAATTACCAAGTAACAATTATTGGGATGTCGCAAAATTTTATGAATCAGATTCCATAATTTTTTCTTTTTTATCTCATAATATAGTTCATTAATTGGGAATTTAAATAGATCACAAGAAGTGTTGGTGACAGCTAAGACTGAGGTGCTATCACTGTGGAAATTAAGAAATGATATATTGAATTGGGGAGGAATAGTATTATTGAATCTGTTTACTATTAAGTCAATTTCTTTTTGTTCTAGATTTAGATTGAGTGTGTTGGGATTGCTATAAATATCAGTTAAGTTCTCCTCAATATCTTCATCAAATAAATTGAATAAATCTTTGTGATTTTTTGAAGCATCCCATGCCATAACGTTAGGCTCAGTAAGGCCTGCCTGTGTAATGTTAGCATAGGAGGGCTTGCTGTTAATTAATGTCTTAGGTTGATTTTGGGAAGGAGAGGCATTTAAATTTGAAGACTTTATGTTAGTTTTGCTATTTTTATCAATTTTTTTGTTAATATTTTGAGAAACTTTTGATTGATTAGAAAAATTAAAAGAAAATTTACCGTTGCTATTTTCCAAGCTTGGGAAATCTGTATTTTTAACGATCTCACTGGAGGCTTTATTTTGAAGGTTATTGGTTTGAAATTTGGACTGTGGATCCTCTGTGGTGCACTTTTGAGAACATGTAATTTTTTTATTGACAGTAGCATCTGTGGATGGAGTGGTAGACTGCAAAGAACAAAAACCTGTGTTATTTTGCATTTCCAAGATGGCTTTTTCTTCAGCTTGTTCCATTGAAGGTTCTGAAACAGCTATCAGCTTCTTCAGAATCAAGCAACTTAGCCACTCTTAATTAAGCAGAAAGGTAGGAAGTTCAAATATCAAAGAAAATGGTTTCCACAAGGAAAGACCCAGAAAAACACAGAAAAAAACTTTCTATAAGAGCCTAGGAATCAATGAAGTCAACTCTAAGCTAAAATGCCCACCAATATTATGTGAAAGCTGTCTCAATTACTAAGCATTTTAATTTAACATAAAAATAATATTTCAAAAGTACTTAAATTCAACCTTTTAATTTTAACATAAATATATTTAGTCAACTTTATAAAAATATTTTACTAAGCTATTAAAATTATCGATCTTTTATTATTATAATTATTTAATATATATATATTATTATTATTATTATTATTATTATTATTATTATTATTATTATTATTATTATTATTATTATTATTATTATTATTATTATTATTATAAAATTACAACAAAAAACAATCACAAACGAATAAAAACAGTAGTATGTTTATAAATTTTTTTAAAGTTTCTATTAAAATATCTATCAAGTTATTAGTGCCAGTTATATTTTTAAAATTTAAAATTTTGGATGATTATGCACATCTTATTACGGTAATTTATTATGGTGATTTATTATGGTGAACTAATCAAAAGGTCACAATATATATAAGGTAAAGAATTGTTAATATATCAAAAGGTCACAATATATATAAGGTAAAGAATTGTTAATTATTTGAAATATGTAAACATTGTTTTTAAAGTAACAATTATAATATTTGTTTTATTTGTAATAACAATAATCAGTAAAAAAAATAAAATAGATTAATATTTGCTTTTTGTATATATATATATAATTTTGATTAGGTTTAGTATATTTTATCTGGACTCTAAGAAGTCATTGATTTCTTATCTTTTCTTAGTAGAAATTTGTCACTTGCCCTAATAATGTTTCTATTCAGTACAATATTAGTGACAATTGATATATATATATATATATATATATATATATCAATTGTCACTAATATATATATATATATATATATATATATGATTACAGATGGAGCTCTACCAATTGCCCACTCAAGCTTGGCAATAAATGCTGAGTGAGAATCGAAAATAAATTATCTTTTTCAAATTGTCCCCGACCTTTAAACCATGGATTCATGTTAATTGGCAATCGTCAGTAAAGGGTAGGAGGACTAGAAACTAGATCCAAATCTCCAACTCTACTGAACAGCACTTATGTAAACTGTTCCTATAAGCTTGAAAGCACAGATTTTTTAGATATGTAAATATCTTAAAATCCAGCCACACAAACTATATAGCTATATGGGTCTGAATTCAGTTCAGTTTCTCCAGATAGTTAAAAGGTTCTGCAATCTATATCATTGCTAAAACCTTCAAAGGTGCATTTTTGATAAACAAAAACAAGTTAAAAAATTTTTAACCTGCCTATAGCTTGCATTTTATGATCACAGATGGAGCTCTACCAATAGCCCACTCAAGCTTGTCAATTGGTAGAGCTCCATCTGTGATCATAAAATACAAGCTATAGGCAGGTTAAAAAAATTTTAACTTGTTTTTGTTTATCATATATATATATATTGTCCATTGATAATAACAAAAAAATATTTTCTTTGTGGTAAACATATGCAATGTCTTAGCATTATATAATAGTTAAAACAAGTAAAACATTTCAGAATAAACTATTAATTAACATCTTATTATTTTCTAAATAAAATTGTTTTAATTTTTAAACTTGTTAGTTGTTTTATTTAATTTAATAAATACATGATATAACAATAATAATTTAAAGACTATGCAATCATAAACACTTAAAATTTTAAGTAGAAAAATAATATAATTTTACACTTTATTAAAATTTCAGTAATTATCAAAGGTGAACCTAATGTTTTCATAGATATATATTGGTATTACCCAATCATAAAGCTAATTGATAAATTATTGATACAGAATTTATATAATAATCGTCAAGTTTAAATAATTTTGCTCATCATTTAACACTTATATAAATTTTAGTGCTTAATAATAAAATGGTTATTCCGTGACTCAATCAGTATATAAATTATTACTGTATATATTCATTATAAATTTTAAAATGAATTATTGTTTATTTTGTACAATAAAATTTGGCATCCAGTCAGGTTTCTATTTGTTTAATAACTAACTATTATTATAGCATTTAATTGTTTGCAGTATAGATTTTAGCTTCCTTTATTCATAGAGATTATATAAAATTATTGCACATACTTAATCTTTTACAGATAGTGGCTTGCTCAATTTGTGTAGCCATATTATTTTCATTTACTTCATTTATACTTTGACAGTTTTGATGTACCCAAAGATTTGAGATGTGTAAAAAGTAAACAGTCATATTTATTCTGTTATATATTTATACATCAAGAGAGTTTGCTGAGCATGCTTTTGATTAACTGGGAGTCATACTCAATAGCTATAATTATCCAAGTGGATTATGAGATTTATAGAAAAATCACAAAAATTGTGATTTACATAAATTTTGATTATAAGATTTAAATGTTTTAAACGAGCCATTTTTTGCCAATGGTTCATTTGATTTTTTTGTGTTATTAAAACAAATGGTGATCATGTGATGTTTATTTTTTCTTTTTGATTGAATTATATTATAGATTATGTTCCAAGACACTTTAACTTTGTATTTAGAAACAGTTTTCTCAGAGTAGACAATACTCATGGACATGCATTCAAAACTATGACCATATTTAGTTTCATATTTGAAGAAAATATTTTTTTTTATATTTGTATTAGTCTTAGTTTGATTGTATTAATATTTGTGGTGCAAAATTTTTGTAGAGACATTGACATGAGATTCACCAAAATAGACTGTGTTGCATCTCTACAAGAATTGTGCACCAACAAATATCTATACAATTGGTCTGAGTCTAATACATATTTTAAATCTATTTTCCTCAAACATAAGTAATAATGGTCAAAGATTTCAACCCACATTCACCAGTAATGTCTTATCTGAAAGAAACTATGCTAAATGCAAAGTTAAAGAGGCCTTGAACATCACCAACAATATATATATATATATATATATATATATATATATATATATATATATATATATATATATATATATATATATATATATATATATATTGGAAAAAAGTTTAAAACTATTACAATTATATAAAGTAGTTAATAAAAAAATTAAATTATATTGTCACTCAACCATGTACATGTTGCTCGTTTGATATTCATATTTCCTTAGACTATATTAATTCACAGATATTTTCATTTTAATTACCATTATTTGTAGTATAGTATAATTGTGTAATTGGGTAGGTAAAAAAAAAACTGTTACATTTTGGAGTCAGTCTAAGATAACCTCCATTCAAATAATTAGGAATTGAATCAGTTTGTAAAGAATATATAAATTAACAAATAGTATTTGATTAGATGAGAAAGATGTCAATTTTCTTTAAAATAAATCAATAAATGAATCTATAAATATATTTAGATAGTGATAGTGTTATGAACAAGTTGGTAAATATAATAATAGAGAAATAACAAATAGAGGTTATTTGGGTAATCATTCTAATTGTAAGATAAAAAAAATAATGTTAAATGTCTTTTAATATTTACAGAAAAGTAACCAGTTAGTTTTATTAAATTTTCTCATATAAAATAATTATATTTATGATTACAAATACTAAGGCAAAAATGGAGACCTATGGAAATGAAACTCAGACTCAAAATAATAAGTTTATGGACATGATTATGAACATATTCACAGAATTAAAGATAAAATTGGAAAAACAAAGTAAAAATTATAAAACCCAATTTATAGAGCTAAAAGATAAAATTGAAAATCAAATGAATGATCTTAAAACACAAAATAAAAAAAAATGAAGGTCCAAATAGAATAACAAAATGAATGACTCAAGAAACCAAATTGCAAAACAGTAAGAGTGAATAAAAAGATAGAACAAATAAACAAAGAAATAATACATATGATAAAAAGTTGCTTTCTAGTGTTAGAAGATAATGATAATGAAATAAATCTCAAAGTTTAATTTAATAAAGATGACTGCAATAAGAAAGTTGAGCAATTGCATGAAATAATAGAAGAAGTAAAAATATAGAATAGGCAAGGATTGATCCAAAGAAAGAAATATATCACTATCTGATTCAAGCAATTGAATTTATTCAAATAAAAGGTGTATGGCAAATTAAAATGCAGGAGTTAGTAACAGAGTGACTAATAGAAATAGATCAAAATATAAAAAAGAAGAAAATCTCATCTGAGGTGGACTTGACTGTAGATAATCCAAATATCACCCATGAAAATATTTATGAAAATTTTAATATGGATGCACACAAAGTTGTTGACATGCATGCAGCAGAATTGGTACTTGAAAATTATAATTTCATCAGACATGCATATGAAGCTATCATTGGGTATCTTAACAGCCTGTAAAAATATTTTTATTTAAGTAAATTATATGAAGAGTTTAAAATTGCCATTGCTTTAGTTATCTCCAAAGTGCTTCTCAAACATCATGTGATCTGTTATTTACTAAACCTGTAAATTTTGACCAATTTGTACATGCCTTGCTAAATTCATAATGGAGTCTAGACTCTGAAAAAAATAATATCTGGAGAGGATTCAATTCATATTTTCAATGGCAAGGGCCTTGACAGCTAATCTCTTTTCGGAAATCCAGATTTTATGCATAGTTAGTAGTACTTTTACAATTTATATTAAACATATGCTTATAAACAGTGATTGGAAAACATAAATCAGATGGCTAAGTTACAAAATGCTTTTGATAGCATCAAATTTGAAAATGATGGTGATCGATAGCAGGGATGTAAATTCCAATAGAGAGAGTCTTCAAAAGGATATCTAAATCTCAGATAAATGTCATTTGGTATGAAAAAATATGACACCATGGTAATAAAAACAATGCAAAGAACAACCATCATGAGAAATACACACAAAAAAAATTAATTAAGTAATCCAGCTAGTCCAAATAGGACAATAATAAAATAGTCTTATAGTTGATGATTTTGGATTTGTTAATAGGGTACATATTATAGGAATATGAAAAAAAACAAATATATTGTATGAATTATAAAAGTAAATAAATTCTACCTTTGAAAATGAATACCATAAAATTTAAACTATTATTAATACCATGAATTTGTTGAAAGTTGATCATGTTACTTTCTGTACCTATAATAAATGGATAGTTTCTTATTATATTGAAGTTGCAATGTTTTCATGATACACCATGAAAACCTTATCATATCACATTTACCAAACTTTTTATATTTATCAGCCCTAACTCTCAAAAGTAAGCCTGATAAAATTTTACATTTATTGTTTATGTGTCTCTAAGTCTGAAAAGTAATCCAGGTATTTTTCAGAGTTATATATATCTAGTGGTCTCTCTGTCTCATAGCAGAACAAGAATTTAGTTAAATTTATTTGGGTTGGTCTATATATGAGTAGTTTGATGTTATATTGCACTTGAGATAATTCTCTCAGTGTACACATTATATGGTATATTTATTGTCAGTGGAGGATTTTTGTACATTCTAGTACTGTGACTGAATGATTAAATCCAATAAATAACTTCAATTGAATTTATAAAAAACTTAAAGAAATATATGTATATCAAATTTGATAGAATTTAGAAAATATTACTTAGAATAAAAATATGAGTGTGTTTGTTATACTTGTACTAGTTTGTAAGTCTGCTTTTAAAAAAGAGTGGCTAAGTGGGACAAATGTTACCCCTGTGACAGTGTTTACAAACATCATTTTTTGGAAAATGTATATGCATTTTTTCATTATATCTTTTAAAATGTTATAAAAATTATTATGTGTGAAAAATAAATTATTAATGTTAAAATAATAATAATAATAATAATAATAATAATAATAATAATGATAATAATAATAATAATAATAATAATAATAATAATAATAATAATAATTATTATTATTATTATTATTATTATTATTATTATTATTATTAAATGACAATTGTTATTTAATGTATTTATTGAAATTATAAGTGAAAATAAAACTATCTATTTTAACACCTTCCTTGAAAATTTTTTTTTTAACTGAACAGTTATTTTATTGGCCAAGTGAATTAAAGTTTTACAACTTTTAATTGGTCAATTAATAAACTCAGCCATAAAAATATATTCATCTTTTAATATTATATTCATTTTAGTTTCATTTGTAAAAAGTATATTAATAATTTGTCAGATTGTAAAAGTGAACAAAGTTTTTTCAAAATAAATTTCTATTTATAATTATAAAAATATTCAATTGTGGAAGATCTAAAAAAAACTTCATAATAAATTAGAAAGTGCTGCAGACATCATTGATTTCTTTCTCAATTTATGTTAGTGTAAAAGGAAATAATTTTTTACTAAAATCTTACAATTTTTATAAAATAATTGTATTTTCAGCATATTTTACCAAAATATATTATAATATGTAAATAAATACCAGAAAAATACTCTAAAAAATTCATTTTTGTTTCAAAATCAAATAAAGAGCTTGGGGCAATGATAATTGTTGACAGGTGTCAAAATTGTTGTTAGTGCTGATTTCTTTTTCAATTTATGTACATGTAAAACTATACAATTTTTTTACTAAAAAATTTACTATTTTTCTAAAATAATTATATTTTCAGCATATTTTATTAAAATAATTTACAATATGTACAAAAAATAATAAAATCTCTAAGACATTAATTTTCATTTTCAATGTCAAAACAAAGGCATTGGAGTGGTGAAAATTATTGACAGACACTGTTCTATTGTCTTAAATGTGAACAAACCAATCAGTGACTAGGAAAGCTTGCCTTCTCCCTTTGTTTTAACTTCTTATATCAAGATTATTGATTTCTTTTTTGTAAAATAATTCTAGAGAGGGCAGTATCTTACATTACATTTTAAGCTTTAAAATAAGCATAAAAACATTACAGTAGCATAAAAATTGAGGAATTTTGAGAGATTTGAAGCCATGAATGTCAATCCACAGTTGTTTCTCAGAAAGTGTTAAAATACCAAGTTGCTCTGGAAACAAGTTACGAAATGAGGAAAAAAATCTTACATAATTTTCTTTTCAAATAAAAAGTGACAAAAACATTTTTGGTGCTTATAGAGTGGAAGGAAAAAAGTTTTAATTTTTATTGAAGTGGATATAGTGCAATTGCATGGTAGAGTTTTAGTGTGCTTCACTTTAAAATTTCCATTGATATAGTTTATTTTGTAACTGTAAGAAATGTCTTAGTAGTCAACAACAATTCTGTCAACCTAGTAATTAATCAAAGGTGCTAAAATGTATGACCCTTGATCATATAAGAAAATCTAGCATTCAACTAACTGTTTGTCAGAAGAAAATACCTTACAACAAATAAATTAGGGCACTTTAGAGATTTGATTCCCCAGTCAAAAAAGCTGTTCTTTAATGGGAATTAATAATTATATCAGAAGTATAAAATGATGATTCATATGGCCATACATCTCAATTCAAAATTGTTCAAATGTAAAAATAAATAAATTTAACTGCATAATAAATAAAACTCAAATCTAAATATTTTATGAATTATCATGAATAAAAGATATTCTGTCATGCATGTTCTAAATACTAGTATACAGACATACATATGTAAATATATATTGTTATATTAATTTATTATACATGTTAATTAAAATTAGTGCTATTATTGATAATTTTGTTACCCGTTAATTTTTTATCCAAATTTCAAAAAGTCTATTTTACTTCATTTTAAAATTATATTTTAAATGTGGAGAAAACAATGACCAAGAAACATGGTGAATCTCCATAAAGGTTCATCATTCAGATAGTCCCAATTTATTCATGACTGTTATAAAGGTGTTAATAAAAAACTGTATAGCCACTCCATCATGCACCCAGTCACCCATTTGATTTTCATATTCCTGTAGACTGAATTAATACATGAATATTTTATTATATTTTTTACCATTTACAATTGTTTGTAGTATAGTAGCATTGTAGTTATGCAAGTAAAAACATTTACAATATATAGTATACAATATTAATCCACAAATTTTTAACTTAGAAATATTAGGGTATCAAAGGAAACTATTTTTATAATTCTTGAATGAAAGTTTCTAAAAAAATTTATTAATCAATAGCAATATTTACTGAGGCAATAAACCTAAAGCATGTGTGATTGAAAATGGAAGGTATAAACCTCTACAGGTCTTAACCACAAGCTTATGCATTGGAAGAAAAGAGGAGAAGTGTACATACAATTTTAATGTATATCAGTGGACTGCCTTAGGTTGGGCCACAGAATATTCTTTTTTCATTTATTGTGTTTAAATTTTCAATTTCAATTTACTGAAATTATAAAAATAAGAATTTAAATAAAATGACCGTATCAAAAATTATATCATATATTCTATGAATCTAAAATGTTTCAAAGGGACAATACTTTGGGATATATTGACAAATGTGGTTTACTCTTGTACTCTGGATTGAGAGTATCTCATTTATTCAATAAACCAGCATTGGAATGTTAATAAAAAAATATATTTAGATAATTCATTATTTTATTTAATACTGACAAACTATGAATTGATAAAGCTCACCAATGTTAATTAAAATAATATAGGACAATTTGATCAATTTAAAATCTTCATGCTTTCTTTCCAAAGTGCTTTATATTTTCCTATATAAATGAATTTAGATAAGCAGGATAAGACAATAAATTCTTATCTTTTCAAAACTTTTATTTTGTAATTTGGATTGAGAATATTTCATTTACTCAACAAACTAGTGTTGGAGTGTTAATCTAGTTATATATATATATATATATATATATATATATATATATATATATATATATATATATATATATATATATATATATATATTGTCCATTAATTAAAACAAAATTGTAATTATAATTGAAATAATAAATTTAACAGTTTACCAATTATTATAAATAATCCTTAAATCCACAGAAGTACTTTCGGTTAATTTCTTAACCCTGCCTCAACTGCCATTAAATTAAAAAAACAAAAAACAAAGTGTAAGCAAACATCATCAATTCAAATGCCAAGGAATTGTTTGATGTTGGTTATAAAATGAAACAAATAAACAATACATTATGTCAATTTAAAAGAAGTTATAATGATTTAAAGGATATGACGATTAAGAGTAAACAATGGATATCTATTCCATTTATTTCAAATCTACAAGTGAAATTTTTTAAGGATATATATAAGAATGTGTTTAATGTTTCATACTATGTTCCAAACAATATTAATAAATTAATCAATAATTCTAAGAATTTTATACCTGTCAAGCAGAAAAGTAATATCATATATCAAATTTTTTATGATTGTACACTATCATACATAGGTGAATCTAGATGCAGTATTGAGAAGAGATTGAGGGGGCATGAATTGTTATATAAGCATATAAAAATTAAATATAATGGTGATTTAATGTCTCCTTCAGTTTTCTTTGATCATGAAAAAACATGTAAATATAAATTTAAATTTGATTTTGAAAATGTGAAAATTCTTCATGAAGAGAGAAACTATAATAAAAAAAAATTAAAGAGGCAATTTTTTTAAATAGGAATAAAGTGCATTTAATAAATAGACAAGCTGCTAACATTAAAATATGAGATTTGTGTGATTTGAAATGATAAAGTTTGCTTCCACTTTGTTTTTGTTTTTTTGAATTTAATGGCAGTTGAGGCAGGTTTAAGAAATTAACCAAAAATACTTCTGTGGGTTTAAGGATTATTTATAATAGTTTGTAAACAATTAAATTTATTATTTCAATTATATATATATATATATATATTGTACTGGATGGGTCCATCGAATGAAGTTTACTTACACATATATATGTTTTGCTGGTTTCAAACTTCATCATAATACATTTATAATCTTATAAATGTTACGTGAACGAACTGGCACGTTCGAGCAAAATGGGAGATATTATTGATAGTTTTAACTATCAACAATGGCCCACCTCGGCTACTACATTCAAACCCCTACTATCCAAACACTTTATTTGTTTCGGAGTAAACTCTGGGGGCGCCAGCTATCTATTCAGAAGAATAAACAATGTATTTGGTCAGTAAGCTCATAATACAGTGCTCAAAACGATCCCAAAACTAGCTCAGTCTAATTTTAATGGATAATAAAATATAGAAAAAGAATTGATAAAAATAATTGACTGACAAATAAAGTTTAATTTTAAAGACAATTTATTAACTAACATTTACTAATTTTAAACATTCTTATAAATATAAATAACACATACATTTTAAGTTAACATATAATATATTTTATGAGAAGGCATCAATAATCTTTGAGATTTTAAATTATCTAACATTCACAAACACACACATCAATAGTTCATTTTATGCATGCTTATAAAGTTCAAATTACTTGTCTCTGTAGGATTTACGAATTACAGTGGTGGCTACTACATATAACTGAGAATAATAAAATGTTTTACCTAGGATTTTTGAACGTAGATTTAGAACTTTGTTTCCTTCTTGTTTGTTGCTTCTTCCAGCTGGCTGGGACATTTCCTTGATGAGTTTGGTTATTCTTCATGATTATTATTTCTGGAGACAGTTGAATATTGACGGAGGATTTTTGAGCTGTTAAGTAGACAATATTTCATGGGTAGGTCTTGCTGATCTTATTGGACTAAGGGCTGAAATAAGAGCGTATATTTCCTAAAGCTGCTCAACAATGCATTTATGTTTCTGGATACATAAATTAAACAAGACTGACACTGAAAACTAGGCTGAAACTGCAAACTCCAACTGGACATCCGATAAAAATTTAGCTATTTATATATGTGAATTGTTTTCATTTTAATATCCTCTGGCAATAATTAATCCTATGACAACATGTTTTTTGATTGATTGTTTAATTAGTAGTAGCTATTTCAAAATGTGTTGATTTCATATCTTTAATTAGTAGCTCACCACTGTGTTGTTAAATACATTTCATTTCAATATTTATTTTCATGTGTTTTTCAATATGATTTTAACATACTTTTATTATATCTCTTATTAACAAGCTTACATTTATCTATTATTGACAATCGTACATATATACGCACATATATTACTAGTTTCAAGATACTTTTCTTTAGTTTGAATGAATAGAGATTTGTATTTTGTGAACATTAAATTATTTATATTTTGTGAATACTAATAAGTAAAACTGTTTACTTCCCTTTTTACACTTTTAGTTTGACTTTTTCTAATGAAAGACCCCTTTCCCCTTCTGATTACTTCATTGCAGCTTTCATTTCAAAAACTAATGATAGAAAACTATTTGATTCTTATCTTTTTCGAAAACAAACTGTAATAAACTCTTCAACATTTAATTTTACATTTTTTTCTCTTTCGAAAGATTATTTTAATAATTTTTTTAGATAAATTATGTGCCAATTTCAATATTGGTACAATATATATATATATATATATATATATATATATATATATATATATATATATATATATATATATATATATATATATATATATATATATATATATTCTTATAAAATACATATTTATGCTATGGTAATGTATCCATTACCTTTTGTGATTTAGAACCTGGGATTGTTTTAATTAGACTTCAAATTAAAATCTTTAAGATTGCCAGATAATCTAGATAAACGTGATAATATGATTAATAAAAGGATAACTATATATTTTTAATTAGAAATAAAACTAGAAATAAAAACTATACATACCCTCACGACTGAAATTTAATAAATCTAGTGAGTAATATATTCTTTTTCATATTGTCTTTAAAGAAAAAAATATTGTTGCCTTGCAGTATGTTTCTCTGAAAAGGTTAATATATAGGCATTGTAACCAATACACTCAGACTTTAATACTTCTTATAAGAGCATATGACAATATTGCTTTATATTAAACACAAGCTGGGACATTTTATGCAGCAATATTATTGATATGATAATAGAAAAAAGATAGAAAATATTGCATTTAAAAAAATATTCACTGTTGGTCAGTCATATTTTTATATATTATAATACATGATATCTTAATGCGTCACATACCCAAAATATTTAATAATTTCTTTTTAAAATTACTTTAAATTAAAGCCACGTTTATTAATTAAGCAATATACGTTTTAATAATATATATGTAGAAAGATACTAATACAACCACTGAAATAAACAATCATTAGTTGCTAACTTCTTACAAAATGTTTTTGCAACTTAAAAATATGCTTTTAAATTATATAAATTTATGAGCATTGAACATGTGTTGTCAAAGGTAATAAAAAAAAGAAAAAGAAAAAAATGCTTTATTTTATTTTTACATATGTATAGTTTATAAGATTAATTTTATTAAAAGCTGATATAAATATATGTATAATAACCAAAAAATTTAAAATGAAAATAAAAAATTAAAACAATAAATAACAAGGAACAAAAATAAAACTTAAAACATAACGTATTAATTTCCACAAAAGAAATAGTTTAATATGTGATTGTGTGTTTGTTATTGTTTGTATATGTGTGAGTGTTTGTGTGCATATATATAAATAAAGAATGTAAAATCAGATTCAGAGCGAAAAATATAATAATCAAATTTTCAAAAATCGCTAAGGGTTTTTACAACTCTCATGCTAATCTTTACGATTAATATTAAAATAATATGAAATAGAAGAAATCGCACTATTAATTAAAAGTGCGACTTGAATTAGAAATGAACCTTTATTTTTTAATTTTTCATATTAGTTGATCTTTTTCTTCACTTAGGTCAGTTACATTAATAGAATTAAATACATGACCATCTCACCTAATTTTTACATTTAAGACAAGTGATGTTCTTCATAGGATTGTTTTGAATAAATATATTAGTGGATGTGCTGTTTGAAACTTTAATTTAAAATTCGAACTACTGAGAAATATACTTCATTACTTATGAATACAATCCGTTGGAACTTAAATAACAATTTCACATAAATTCATATTTTTTATAGATAGAAGATTTTCATATTTCTCCAGTCTTTTTTTATTTCGTAAATAATTTTATATAAATAAAGATACAATAGAAGACAAATAATCCCCAAGATGCATTTCGTGCTGAACCAGCACTCATCAGTTGGGCTAGGTCATCATCTCTCATATATATTTTTATCACATGAAAATCATTTATATAGAGTAAATTGTCTCATTTTTATTTTCAAGCGTCAATTTACTCAACTCGCAACTTTTACGTTATCAACTTTTTGATAAACATGTAATGATTATTATTAATCATTTATTAAACTAGAAATTTTCTCTAGCACAGATATAAACTTTAATCCAAGTTAAAGATTAATATATCTGATTTTCAGCACACACACATGGCTATTTACGTTTCTCCCTTTCCCATGCTTTGTATGTCTAAATATAATTTTAAAAATCAAATGAATTTATCAAAAATAAAACAATATATTATTATCAAATGTAAAGTTTATATCTAACATATATACCACGCTAACAGGGAGATGTTCCCCCGATAAATACTTCTTTTACATTCAATTGTTAATAATTTTCTTGTTTTCTGTGCCAACATAATAACTGGTAAAATGAAATTACACACAGAAAAGATAGTTTTTAAAAGTAATATTTAAAACTAAATATTATTAAAAAAAACTACATTTTCTGTGTGGGTTTTTATTTTACTAGATATTTCTTTTACATATCCATACAACGGTAAATTTTTCATCTTTTTTGAGAGACAGATATCATAGTGGAAGGTTTTTTGTGTGAGAGTTGTTTTTTTTTTTTTTTTTTTTTGTGAATGAATTTATTATTTAATTTTCTTTACTTTATGTACTTCTTTTGTTTTTCTTTCTTTGTATTATGTTGTTTTCCTTATTTAATTATTAACTTACTTTCTCCCATTGTTATTTGTGTATTGCCACTTAAAGACATTCAAATAATATAAGAATTCATTACACTTAACAATGACATTCCCTCGTTATACTTTATATATTACAAATTCTTCTCATCTTATCCATGGTATTTACATATCTATTTGTTTTATTATAATAAAGTGTAATTTTAAATATTTTTTAGTACCAGCGCTATTGATGACAAAGTTGCAGTTTTTTTCTTTTTCAGAATAGTACTAAACCTTAATTGCTTCTTATTGAAATCCAAATATTTTGATTATGTTTTTCTATCTTTTGAATTGATAAATCAATGAAATAATTTTGTCTTATTATGGTGCATGGTGCCCACTAGGACTAATTTTATGAGAAATAAGTATTTTTTTTACTAAACTTCTGACATTTTCATTTTGATTTTTTTTCTCATTGTTAAATTATTTTTTCAAGTATACATGTAAAGTTTCTATGCATATGATATAATCACCATTAAAGACTATCTAAATATTTATTTTATACCATTCAGGATTTAAGGAAACATATTGTTTGAATGAAATAGCCATATTCTAACTTAATTACATAGCTCAAGAGTCTATTGCCCTTTTTATATATGTTTCTGCAGCATTCTGAAATATAAGTACTTATGCTGACCTTCTCTTTTGCTCAAAAATTGCCAAAATTTATTAATTTCTCTTACTCATAGACATCAATCAAGATTAAAACTGTAATAAATTGTATAGTTTAGTAATGTCTATTTTAAAAACAGTGATGATGTGATAATGCAATGTGTTATGGCTTCTCTTTTATCAAAATCAGGAATCTCTCAGCATTATGCACTGAGAAATGTGTTAGTCACCTTATCTTCTCTTTCTTTTCCCCACCTAAAGTGTTTCCTATATTGTTCTCTATCCTTCTTCATCCCATTTTCATAACATCATCTTTGTCCACTCTATGGTGCTTATATCTAGATCATCTTTATCTTTTTCCAAGACCCAACATAAAAACCCAAAATTCACTTTCTGTATAATCACTTTGTTTATATTTATTCTTATACAACTTTATTATTTGTACTCATTCTGCTTGTAAACATTTAAAGTCAATTAGTAGATGACTAATAATTGCCATGCCTTTGTTATATAACTTGCAGACTAAATCACCGACATTTAACTAATAAAGGTTATCTACTTTACAAAGATAAAAATAATTACTTAAGCATAAAATAATTTTTAAATAATACTATGAATATATTTTCTCAAGTAAATGACTCTAAAAATTCATATCTAAATCCTTCATTCATGTTACTTTTCTTTAATATTACGTATATGATACTTGCAAACATTATTTTTAAGATGGTAATAACAATGTGTCATTTTATCGAGTAGCTAAAATATAAAATATTATACGAACATATGCATATGCTTCACTATATATATATATATATTATAAAGAAAAATAAATAAATGCATGCGATAGCACAAATAAGACTTAACCACTATTATCGTCATTATACAAATGACATTATCTAAGTTTACAGATAATTTACCCCTAATATTTAACTGTGACCGAACTATTGTGGACTCCATTTAGAAAGCATATTATAAATGATTAGACTAAATTATTATATGTCATAAAAATATTTTTTAATCTAGATACATGCATTTCACATTCATTCATGATCACAAAAAAATATGTGGGTTGTATAATTAATGAAAGCTAAATATCTGATCTTCATGAGAGAGTGCTAAAATAAAAACATATATAATAATAATATAAATAAATTGTCTGTCCTGTTTATTTTTTAAAAGTATTTAAAAGATCTATATAAACACAGTTCATAATGCTCTATTTTAATCTTTGTTACACAGATACATGAAGATTGGAGAAAATGTACCATTACTTTGACTGATGAATAATTTTACAATTGCATAGTCTATTGTTCAGGTATTTATTTTTAAAGATAAATACAGCAAGCAAATAATAGTAATTAACAGTTCTTGGAAATGTTTAGAAAATTTAAATCAATCGCGATGTTGACATTTTTCTTTTAGAGATATTCAAAGATATTGTTATTTTTATTTTTTTCCTTCCCTTTAAACATACATCTTGAAAAAAATTCTCATGCCCAACAGAATTGGCAAAATAACCAATAAAAATTTGGTATAACCTCAGACAACTTGTCTTTTTAGCTGTGCATATTTACTATTTGTTCATAAATTATAATATTTTTTTTGTAATTTTAGCAATATAATGGTAACATAGTAAGAAGAAACATCAGTAACCAAAATAAAAGTGTAAAGTAACTTCTCTTTAAATATTTTATTTTTATTTTTATCAATTTTCTCTTTACATAAACATTTCTACAGTATCCTTCAACTATGTAGCCTATTCTTGTATGTTTTGTAATAGACTATTGTTCTAAACAAAGAAGAGTTCACATACCTAATGTTAAACATTTCCAAAACTTGCCACTTTTGAAATAGAACACCAAAATATTTTTATTTAATAAAATAAAATAAATCATTTTAAATAAATCATTTAAACAAATTTTATAAAAATGAATAAATCATTTCTCCATAGTTTATCACAAATCCACATACACATTTTATTGCTATCATTATAATTAAAGTTATTATTAATAGTAATTCAATCAATAATTTAATCATCCTATTATTATTATATTTGTGCTGCATTATGATATTTTAATTTAAACAAAATATTATCTTTAAAAAACAACAATGAATACAAAATATATAAGCATTTTTAAATAAATGAACAAATCTAAGTGCAAAGTTAATCGTTTACATTGGATTTCTTTTAAAATGCTATATTCAACCATAAAGTATATAAGGACGTCATAAGGCATTTAATTCTGATTTTAATTTCTCAAATTTAATTTAGTTTTATAATTTGCTGGGTAATTGTATTACCTTTACTCATGAATAAGTTATTAAAACTTTGGGGCCACCTATGATAAGCAAATTATTTATTTTTTTAGATACTAGTTTATTATTTTGTTATGTGTTAGTTAATAAACATATGTTAAATAGTCAATTGTTCATTGCATAATTCTTTCATAAAAGAATTATACTTCAGTAATATCACTTTTCACCATTCATATATATATATATATATATATATATATATATATATATATATATAAACTTATAAATAAATATTGGAAAATGCAGTAATTAAAATTTGTTAAAAAGAACAAAAAATATTTGAAAGACCAACTTTCCCATAATTCCATGATCTTAATGTTTACTGCCTGCTTATTGATTAAGTCTTGCTTATATTTTGAATATTAACATAGCTTTCTTGATTTTTATTATTATTATTATTATTTCTTTCAGTTTGCAGATTTTATCAGTTTCTGTTTTTTATGACCATAATAAATCATGTAAATATGGTTTTTAATTCAATTATAATAATGTAAAAATATTGCAAACTGAAACAAATAATAATAAAAGAAAAGTCAAGGAAGTTATGTTAATATATAAATACAAGTAAGACTTAATCAGTAGGCAGGCAGCAAGCATTAAGATTACAGAATTATGGGAAAGTTGACCTTTCAAAGTATTAGTTGATAAAGAGTACAAGGATAGCTAAAAGCGCTCCTAGCTCTCCTAAGTGATGTTTATATTTTTTGTTCTATTTAACAAATTTTAATTATTGTATTTTTATTTCCAAATTGCTGTAGTTAATGCTACCTTGTTTTACTTCAGCTCTCACTTCCTTTATGCTTTCTTCTATTATCACCTTTTCCTGACTTTCTTCATTCAAATCTTTTTCTATGGCTTCTATGGCTATATGATTTCTCTCTACTTTCTCCATTATTTCACTCATCATTACCTTCATTTCTCTAATTTCTACTTTGACCTGATTAATTTTTTTCCTTTGATTCTGCTTTGAACTCTTGCTGACTTTGCTTGAGTTCTTGAATTTCTTTCATCATATTTACCATAATTTTCATCAACATTTGTGTCTCACTCTCTTCTTTTTCTTTCTCTATTATTGGGGTTTTTTTAAAAAATATTGGGCTTTCTTCCATCTCTATTTCTTTATCCATTGTTACACTGTACTTTAATTTATTTTATTTTTAAACCACAAATAAAGTTAAACACAATATCAATTACCTCTTTGCATTAACAAATCAAATATTATTATTGTTTATTTATTTTTAAAATGTAACATACAACTGCCTCCAACCCTTTGTCCCTTTTTCTCTACCCATCACCAATGCCTTAACTCTGCCCACATTATCCGACTGTCTTTACTTTCTCTCTTTTCCTTTAAAAGAAAAAAAATAGTTTTGGTCAATTCTTTATTTAAATTGTACCACTTTCTTAAATATGATTATGCAATTTAGCATTTTTTTGAATATTTCCATACAAGAAAAAAATAAATAATTAACTGTCATTTATGATGGTTCTGCATCCATGTTGGGAAAAACCAAATGAACTCAGTAGGGTTAATAGATCAAAATAGGAACAACAAAATCTAGCATGAACTTTGAACTTTTTAAATGTAATCTAAATTTGTGAAAGCAAAATTTATAAGATTTACTTTTATACAAAAAAAAATATGATAGAATTATAAACTTATACATTCAATCTACACTAATGCAATTTAATTATTTCCCCATCATGATTCCTTAGGCAGAGAAGAGAGTACCCAAAGAGTATCTGCATCCAAGCTGAAGCTATATATATATATATATATATATATATATATATATATATATATATATATATATATATATATATATATATATATATATATATATATATATATATATATATATATATATATATATATATATAACACATATTACATTTCCAGGACACAAATATTTTCTTGGCTGCAGAACTCAACACCTATCATTCAAAGCACTTTTTAGTTTTGGAATAACTCCAGCCATGCCCCGAATGATGGCAAACTAATTCAGCACCTAAGAAATCCCAACTATCTCAGTCAAAAATTATAATACATTGCTGTTTTAATTAGTTGTAAAAGAATTGACCGACAAAATATTAAGTTTTAAAGATAATTTGTTTTAACTAATTACTTATTATTATAATTTTTAAACTACTTATAAATTTTCTCAATTAAATATAAACAATGATTCATAATAACCTCAGGCACATAATATTAGAATAAGATATACAGCAGTAATATAATTCAGCATTAAAATAATTACTAACATTCAAAACATGTACAACAACAGTTCTTTTTATGTGGTTATAAAGTTCATTTATTAACTGACTCTGGGAGGCTCCAAGATCAGAAATGGTTACATTAATATTAAAAATGAAGTAAAAATGTTATTCATTACCTATAGGCTTTTGGATGTTGAATTCTTCTGTTAGCAGCTTCAGGTGAGTATTTCCAACCTGTTGGATTTGAGATTTTTGTGGAGGTTTCTATGATTACTATATTCAAGACAACTAGATATCTCTGGTGGTTTCATGTTATTAGGAAGGCATCTCTTTTATCAGCATATTTCTAATCTTTCATTGGACTAAGGCTGGAGTGTGGCCATAAGCTTCTGAAAATTTAACACTGCATTGTCATGAAAAAACACTAACTCAGGATACATGACAAACTGACTGAAGACTCATTGTACTGTCTGATTGTAAACTTGATTGAATGATGAAAAACCAGACTATTTATGTGATGATCTGTTGTCACTTTTTTATTAGTTTTTATAGCCGTGAGCTATATCCATTGTTGGAATTCATCCACTATTTTTGATTATATTTTTGATAAGATTTTGATTAATTAATTAATTCCATTTTTAATTAGTAGCCATTGATAATTCTGTTGTTTGTGGATTTTTACTTAGTAGCCATTGCTAATTGTGTTTCTATATCACTTATGAATGTATACAATATTTGAGGAAACTTCTTTTAACTTATAACTTTCATTTATTTTTACTATTTTCTAACATTCATATTTTATTTTATTAACATGCACATATTTTGCTATATCTTTATGTTTACAATCATTCGCTATTTACACATGTATATATTTAAAATCAACTCATTATTTAGTTTTTAAGATTACCTCTTTTTCTTTAAATCAAATAAAAGAGAGTATATTTAATTTTATAAAAGATTTATAGTTTAAACTGTTATATTTTAAATTTTTCTAAGTTAAATTTCCTCACCCTTTCAACCAATCTTTAAACTTTTATTTTTAACATTTGTAAACCAAACCCTCTCCCCTTTTTAACTAACCAATTATAACTTTCACTTATGAATGACATTTATAAAAAGTTTAAAAGTCTTTAAACTTTTATAGATGATTTCTGTTTTCAGCAAAGTGCATTTTGTTTAAACTAATAATAATAAACTCTCTTTAGACATTTATAAATTTATTTATTTTCAAATGAGATGTTTTTACTCAGTTATTTATGGACAACTTAGTGATTCTATTATTTACTAATCAATTTTAAACTTTCACATTATTTAAAAAAATATTTTTAAATAATTGTACATTTTTTATTTATCTTAAAAAATTGCACACAGGAATTTTAATGTAGCACTGCTCATTAGCAGTATAGTATATAACTTCACTTCATTATTTCCATTACTATATATCTGAACATTTTTCAAAACTTTTTATACAACAATTTATGCTCTTTAATTATCTTTTTCACATTACACCTAGACTCTCTCACATATGATAAGTTACACTCACAAAAAATTATATAAATTGCATTAATCAAATTATTTCTTTCTAACTTATCTTTTGAATTATTATTTATTATATTTAAATTATCCATCCATAAAATGAAACATTATATATTCCATTATAAACTTTTTTCATAAATTTCATTTCTTTATTATTATAAAAAGGCAAAATAACCCATTTCTAATTTTTCAATTTTTCATCCTCCACATTTCTATTAATTTTCTTATTAAATTGCCAAATTATCTGATAATTTTTTTTTATATTATAACTCACATTTAATAATTCTTTTACATAATTTTCAATATTTTTCTTCTTATCACACAAATATTTATACAAAATATTATTTCTATATAAAAAAGATCAAAAAACAACCATTTTATAATTATGTGGCACTTTAGATAAATATGGAATATATTCTCTCATTTTAATAGGTTTGACAAACAATTTATAGTCAATCATATTATTGTTCCTTGAAATCATAAAATCCAAATATTTAATACTATTATTATATTCTTTCTCCATAATCCATTTAAGACCTTTTAATTCATTAAATTCATCAAAAATTTTATCAATCATTTCTTAAGAAGCACATATAAAAACATCATCTACATATCTCTCATATATCTTAATATTTTCCACAATTATAAACATGTTTACAAGTTTTTCTTCATAATGAGACACAACAAATACTAGTTCACTTACAAAGATGAGTTTAATTTTTAGATGAAATTTAAAATACCAAATACCAAAATTATCTTGTGCATTCAAAAAAATAATGAAACCAATTTGTCTGATTTAAAATCAACTTTAAATTTATTGGTTTATAAAATAAAAATGAATAACAGTAATAAAAAATAAATGAGCACATCAATCATGTTTTGTAATTAACTAAAAGCAAGAAAAATAATAAAATATGTGTGGAACTCTAAAAATATGTTGCATGGCAACAGCACTATATTATGGAAGGGGTGATTTGAGATATTACATACAATGATACAAGAAAAATGTAATAAAAACATTTAATTTTATTTATTCATTAATGTTATAATAAACAACAGAAAAAAATATCTGTTATAATTTAAATTCTTTTTACCAGATATTTTTAAGTTAAATTTTGAACATACAAAAAAAAAAGAAATATTTGGAAACATCAGGTTGTATTAAATAAGAGCCTAATTGAAAACTAAATTAATATTTCCGACGTTTTCATTGCATGAATTTTAACATTCCCATATATATATATACTTGTCTAAAAAATGTGTACATCTATGCATAAAAAAATAAAAAAATCCCATACCATATATAAGTGAAAGTCCATTCATATTCACTCACTATTCACTAATCAATCGTAGCTTCCAATTCTTTATTCCAAATCTTAAAGGGTAGAGATGAATTTTCTTTGAATAGAGAAGTTAAGCATGGATCACTCAAATTTGAATTTAATTCCCTTCACATTTAACTTTCAATGTTTTCTTTCAACTATATAATTATCCAACTTCCAAAACAATAGATGCAAGACTATACAGCACTGGCTGCTTTAATTTTTCTTTTTACTGGCAATAATTTGCAGGAGAATTTCGTTAATGACACAATTCAGTAAGATTAAGTAAAGAATTAATACTAGCTTTTCCTTTCTTTTTTTTGACTTAGGAGAATGGAGTAACTCAGTTGCACAACTTGTGACTTGTTTTATTAAATATTATAAGTTTACCGTTGAAGGCTTTTGCAATATAATATTGCTTTAGCTATTAATAAATGGTGAAACCAAACTGAGTTCAGACCCATATATCTATCTGCTTTGTAAAGTTAGATTTGAAGAAATTCACGATCCTGAAAAATTCAAGTTTTCAACTGATAGTAACGTATTAAATAAGTGCTCTGGGTTGGAATTTTAGATCATATTATTATAATCACTTTTTGTAGTAATTTTTGATGATAGTTGTTGCTTATACTTCTATAAATTAGAGCAATAATACTATGTATCTATACAAATAACAACTTAATAGCTACATACAAATATAGTATCCAAATAAATTCTAATAAACTTGAGACTAATATAATAACTATTGCTGAAATTCTATTATTTTAAGATTAAAAGGATCATAAAAAAATATTTTAGTAATATTTAAATAATAAAGATACATTTTTTTTTTTTAATATTAAATTCTTTTATTTACTATGCACTAAAAAGAAATAAAACAATTGGTACTTTAACCACAATTTGAGTTTTTAGATTTTACTGCATGAGTGGAGGAGGGCAGAAATTAATTAAGTCAATCCCTATTTTTTATAACAAAAAAAATGACTTAATTGATTTCTGCCCCCCCCCCCATGCTTATATTTCAAGCTAAATCTAAAAACTGTAATTGTGGTTGAAGAAACAATTATTTAATTTGTTTTAGTGCACAGTTAATATAAAAAGCATTTAATATAAAAAAATATCTCTATTATTTGTAAGTTTTTAGTATTGACACAGTAAATGAAAATGTAAAACTATATTGTATTTAAATTGACTGGACACTTATACTTGATATACATATAGTGTATCTGTCCAGATTTGAGCTGTATATTAAAATTTATAAAAAGTGGTTTATTGATCTTATTTAATTTCATTTGACTTGATTTATGAATAATGGAGGTGTTGAAGTATAAATGTTATCTGTGTAACTATGGCAACCTAATATTTTAAAATATTATCATTGTTTATTATTAATATTATCATTAAATTATAAATTGGGTGTGGTCAATTTTAGAAGAAAATATAAATAAGTGAATAATAAATAAATACTAGAAAATAATGAAGTGAATCATAAAATAAATCACTTGAATAAAATCATTATTACTTATTACATATTCATATTGTTATTAGAATTAATATAACAACTTATTTATTACAAAATCAAATATTTTATATTTTATATATGTTTATTTATTTTGTTTATTGGAATATATTATTAAAGATATATGTTTAAAATATATATTCATTAGAAGATATAGAAAATGTCATGAGAATTCTTTGACTTTGGTTGAAAATAAAAAAAAAAATATTAAAATTGTAAAACAGGATTTTTTTTATTGTATCAAAAGTTTTCTAAAAGTCTTAATTTTTATTTGCTGTAAAAACAATTTTCTTACACCAAAGAGTGATCATTGAATATGATTGAAGAGTTACCTTTGAAATATTGACATCAGCAAAAATATGTTATAAATAGAAATGAAATGCTTTAATTCTAGTTATAACTTTTGTCATTGTCCAGAATGGAGCTTTAAACTTTATCAATTTTATTTTAAAACGGACTAATTTCTAAAATAATGGAAAAATGAATTAAACTGTCTACCCATTTAACTGAGGGCAGATTGTTGATAAAATTACAGGGGAAATGGCAGAATCTATTTTAAAAGAAGCAAAAATACCCATCAAAATTCATTGTCTTCCAAGTAGGCTATAAAATATTTCATTATTAAAACTTTGTGATTTCATCTATATACTTATGATACATATAAAGCCAATGCTGTATATGTGGATATAATATTTTTAATCAAGGAATTTTACAAGACCAATTAATTTAATTTCTATGCAATATTAAATAATTGAAATTTCATCTTATTGACATGAAAAAAAATGCTAGCCTTTATTACTCATTCATGTCATAACTGAATTCTGTCAATGAAAGAACATCTCATTACACATCAATGAAAATAAAAGTGGAATACCAGTAGTGTATAATGTTCCCTCATTTAACTAATTACCTTCTTAAAGTAAATTCGACATATACTTAACTATTTAATCTCAATGTTTATTTTTGACTTAAATAAATGGTCAATAATTGTTTTATATGGTTTAATTGTCAAAAATTTCATTGTAATAATTCATTTAAAGAAATTTAAATAGATGGATAGAATTAGTTAATTATGATTTGGTAAATGTCCAATAGAAACCTACTTTATAATTGATATAATGTTATAATTAGATATTATAAATGCAAGGTTATCTAATAGGATCATTGATAATATGTTCATGTAAATCATTTCATTTTGATATATAACTTAAGCAATAATAGTATATTGACTTAAGTATAGATAAATTATTTTTAACGTTTTATTAAATTAGATATAAAACTGATTAATGGTTTATTTAATTTAAACATTATATATATATATATCATAGGTTTATAAAACATTCTCTAAGTGTTATTATAACCATTTATAAACTAGTTTTTTAGTTAGAGAATATCATTGAATTTTGTTATAAGTTTACATTATTATATGTAAAATTTTATTAGTAAAGTATATCAGAACTTGATTGTTTGTTGATTTGATTGTGGTATTATTCAATTATAAATTAAATGGATATCTTAGACATACATTAATGCTTATGATAGTGACATATGATTTCTCTACTTATTGTAGTTTATTATGAGATAATGAATTGATTTATAATGTTTGAGGTGATGATCTTGTTTGTTTTCTTTTGTCTTAAATGCTATCTGAATAAGTTAGGTTTTAATAAAGATTGTCATCAATATTTTACAATTTACATAATTATTTATTAGAAACATTATTATTTCACAGTGTAACTAATGACTGAGCTAGATAATTTTATACAGGTTATAACAGAGTTAAAATTTATTGATACATGATTTTCTCTGTTATAAATAATATTTAAACCAAAAAGACATTTCTTCATTATCTTTTGTTTAATTTTGTGTTAGTAATAAATGGTTATGTAAAAAACCTATAGGACAATTTATTTTGTTTCATTATAAATGCACACCATACCAGTAGAGGGATAATGGAGTAAAAAATCAATTATTATCTTTTTATAAAATGGCTATGCAACTAAAAACCAATGATGGTCATGTACTGGTGTCTATCATTACAAAATAGCTCCCAAATCTGTGAGACTATTAAATAAGAGTTTAGCATCATTATCATTCCATTACTAAATAGTGCATCAACCCTGGGCCCAATTAATTGATTAAAGACCAGAATTGAAATCTGATATACATTCTGAAATATTATATTATATTTATGTATATTAATGAACTTTATAGCTGATTGTATTATATTTAAGAGTGAAATAATATATTTAGAAATTTTATTGTTATTATCATTCTTGTTGGGTTTTATTGAAATCTGAAAGATTGAATGGGTAGAAATGTTCTACAAAAAAGTAAATAAAGTTAAAATATTTTATAATTTAGCCTATAATTTTTATAACACATCTAATTTATCTACTCATACAAAATATAATATGGAAAGCTTCTGAACAAACTAACTTAGGATCAAAAGTGATGGCTATTTAACAAAGTGGCAAAAGCAAAATAACCATATTGCTATATATCATACTAATTTAATATATAATAAAAAAAAATCATTTCTCACATAAAAAACAAATAGCTATACAATGACAGTAATTCATTAACTCTCAGATAAAATAATTTTGTCATATAAAGAAATCACTATCTCTGATACAAATAAAAAGCATATATTACAAAATAAGATATTCAAATTATTCATATAACAAATTAAATTTATTAACACCTTACTTCTATTATTGGCATCCCTAATGACTCACTAAATATCATCATAATTCCTTTTACACTGGAATGACATATTTATAAGATATCAAGATTATAATGATAATCAATTTTAATAGTCATATATATATATATATAATATGATCCTGGTGCATATATATATATATAATATGATCCTGGTGCATAACGCTATACGGAAATAAATATACAAATATGAAGCATTTAATCACCCCACATGATTAAGAAATCCAGTACTGCCCTCTTGGATTTTTTAATGTTTTCTGTCAATTTCAGACCTTATATATTATAAATTTCTTAATGTATTTGTTATTTAAATTACTGTTGCATTAATTCATTTTGGGTATTAGAAAGCTTCACAAACATAACTACATTTCCAGATTAACTTACCTAATATTTGTATTTTATTTCCAAATTGCTGGCATCAATTGTTAATTTATTTAAAAAGGTGTCAGAGTCTATAGCCCTATTGATTATTGTCTCATTGCATTTTCAATTTGAAACAAATAATTAAAAGTAAGATCTGGATTACATTTCTTGTCATTTTAATCTGTTATATGAATTTTTCTCCAGGCTTAAGTTTAGTTCTTGAAAAGTCTACATCAAAAAAAATAAGTTCATTTTTATTTAGTTTAAAAAGACAAAAAAAATAGAAATAAATATTTTTGATTCCACATTTGTAATGTATTTTTCTATTATTAATAACATTGCCATTTTTCACTGGCTTAAATGAATAATTAGACATCATAGTGACATAGTCAAATTTTGTAAAAAAAACAATTTTTCTTGATATAAATTTATGGTTGGAAACAATGATACTTCCAAACATACAATTATTTGATATAATTTTTTTATCTAAAACATAATTTTAAAAATAACTTTACACTTCCACTCTAATATTTTTTCTCTTCAGTCTTGTTTACATTCTTCATATACTTATA
>JAQFVV010001351.1:0-78340 GCA_028023455.1 Epiperipatus broadwayi | reverse complement strand
CCAATGTTTAACTTATCCATCCACAAATATAGCTTAATATAATTAAGAATTGCCCGAAAATTAATAAAACATTTTATAATAATTTAAGTATTACTTCTCCACTATAATTTTATCAAACCTATCTAATTATAATGTTTTTGCACGAATGGATGATGCAATTCAAGCAGCTATTATAGCAAAGTTTTCTCACTGACTTATATATAACATTTTTACATTTAACATAGTGTTCAACTGTTCGTGATGTTAGCCATAGTTGATGGTGAAATAGAAAGTGATTGGGAAGTGTTTCCGTTTGTCAGTAAACTCTCTATGAAACAAAAAATGACTTTACTTACATAAACACAGAGGTAATTATAGCTTTCATGCTTATACAAACTCATGACCTAATCCTACGCTAAACTTATAGAAATACATCATATCACTAGACACACTCATCATAATACATTTAGTGCTTTCTAATAATTATCAACACACATAATGAAAAACTATCAGTTAGTAAATATTTTAAACTTAAACAGATATATACCCTAACTAATAATAACATCTTGGTCAAAAAATTTGCAGATTGGGTTTTTTTAATATATAAAATATAATGTTTGTAATATATAATGGTTAAGCGTTTACAAAATATATGGATAAAAATACAAATTGTATAATATAAAGTGTATAGATAAAATATAAAGTGGCACATATATAAAGAGTGTATAAAAAGATCAAATCACCACACAATACAAAAAACTAACACCAGATCTAGACTGCTTAAGGAGTAACTCCATGCCAGGGTTGAAACAACATCCCAACAGACCACTATCATCATCAGTTGTCCAGTCCACCTTCATCATCATCGGTTACCCATTCATGTTTCTATTTTTGCTCCTTTCAACTTCACAGAGATCGCTTAGGTGTATTGTCAAACTCTCTCGTATCTCATTATGCAGCCGAGATCCTTTCTTCCAACTTAGTTCCAATCATACAGACAATTTAATAGCATTTTCTATAGAGTTTTTACATGTATGCACTTAGATGCTTTCTATTATTTATACTGTCTGCACATATTGCTTGCAATACTGTTACCTTTTCCTTTTCAATGATTTTCTTCAGTAAGTGCCTCCTTAAAATTATTTTCAGTATCATCTTCAGTCTAAATACTAATTGTAATTACCTCCTGTCTATTAAGTTTGTTAGCTTGTAATCACTAGCAAAGTTGTTTTCCTTACTTTCCTCCTTTCTCTCTTTCTTCCATTTCTGTTACATCTCTTAATTTTGGAATAGATGCCGTGACAATGTTTTCTCTTTGGTGCAGCTATTTTGATTTTTTGCAGGAAAATTTCTTTGATTTTCATGTATTTCATTCTGATTTCCTTTTGAGTCTCTTTTCATAGCCTTCTGAAATTTGCTGCCTAATTCTACACCAGTTTAACTCATAAACCCTATCTAATGTACCTTTTCTGGATATTCACCTTCTATTAAGGTCTTAAATCTCTTAATTATAACCCTATCTTGATTATTTTCTCACTTGACTTGTCTGTAACGTTTCCTTGAATTCTCCGTAATATCATATTTATGCTGGCCGCTGATTGATGGCCTAATTTCTTTGATTTGGCCCAAACTTTTAATTTTCTGATCCCTTTACCCATTTTCTGTCTGTGTCTCTTTATTTTTCTTCCATTTTCTGATCCATTTTTTGTCTCCATTCCTCCATTTTCTGATCTCTTCCTCCGTATCCTGTCTAAGCCGTTCAGCAACCAAGTTAAAATCCCAGCCTTCCTGCTTTAATCTTCCATCTGCATTCGTTCGATATTTTAACTAAATTCTCGTTATTAGCTACAGTTTTTGTTGTCTTGTACAACTTTTTGTAACTTTATTATTTTGCACCTATCAAACATTCTGATTTTAAACTTTATATCTTTCATCATGTTGTTTCTGCTGCTTCCCCCTTCAAGAATGACTCGTTTCGCTCATCCCAACTTTATTCCCTAAATCACTAATATATCTATAGGCTTCACACCATTATCTTTGATGCCCTGTCTAACATATAATGAATCATGGTCTTTCATCTTCCCTACTTTTTATTTTATTTCATTTAATAAAAGTATGAAACTTTTATTTTTAAAAAAAATCCCTTCTTTTTTTTTTACTAAAGCTTAGAGAAAAATATACTAAAATTTAAAAAAATCTTTTTTTCGCTTCATATATCTAAAGCATAATGCCATACCTTTTAATATTAAAATGACCAATAAAAACTTAACTCACCCCTGGTCTCTTCTTCCAGTTTGGCTTTTTTATTATATATACATACTAAATTGTCTATGTTATGATTTATTTTTGTTTAATTTATCTGCACCAATTTCTAAACCTTAACTTTTGTTAATTTGACGTTACTTTTATATATATTTCTACTATTTTAAACCACTAATAATTCATATAAAATACTTTGATAAAACAACAAGATCTCCTCTTTTCTTTTAATCTAAATTTTTCTCTCTGCCCTTAATGACAATTATAAAGAGGATGACTTATAATCCCTTGACCAATCTATCCGGCGCTAGACACTAGTGAACAGGAGCACAAAATAAATTTAACAATTTTTTTCGCTATATACACACAAAAGTCCATAACTCAGAATGTGAAAGTTTACATCTATGCCTCACTTAGCATCCAAACGCCGGAAAACAAAATCTTACATATATACTAATTACATCAATTATTATATTTTATGCTAAAATATATGGTTACAATATGTAAACACATATATAGTTAAGCTAGACTTAATTAGAGGGGATTGAACCCAGGTGTTCAACCTCCCTTTAGTTATTCACTTTATCTTTAAACAACAATACACATGACCACATATATGTATAATGCAGCTCATTCATCTTTTTCACATTTATATGGTCATGTGTATTGGTTGTATAAAGCTAAAGTGAATGACTGAAGGGATCATGAAGTCTGGATGTAAATTCCCTCTAATTACTTCTAGCATATTTATATATACTATCCTTGTATTTAAACATTATCTATCTATTTATCTCTCTATTTATCTATTTATCTATCTATCTGTCTGTCTGTCTGTCTGTCTGTCTGTCTGTCTGTCTGTCTGTCTGTCTGTCTGTCTGTCTGTCTGTCTGTCTGTCTGTCTATCTATCTATCTATCTATCTATCTATCTATCTATCTATCTATCTATCTATCTATCTATCTATCTATCTATCTATCTATCTATCTATCTATCTATCTATCTATCTATCTATCTATCAATCTATCTATCTATCTATCTATCTATCTATCTATCTATCTATCTATCTATCTATCTATCTATCTATCTATCTATCTATCTATCTATCTATCTATCTATCTATCTATCTATCTATCTATCTATCTATCTATCTATCTATCTATCTATCTATCTATCTATCTATCTATCTATCTATCTATCTATCTATCTATCTATCTATCTATCTATCTATCTATCTATCTATCTATCTATCTATCTATCTATCTATCTATCTATCTATCTATCTATCTATCTATCTATCTATCTATCTATCTATCTATCTATCTATCTATCTATCTATCTATCTATCTATCTATCTATCTATCTATCTATCTATCTATCTATCTATCTATCTATCTATCTATCTATCTATCTATCTATCTATCTATCTATCTATCTATCTATCTATCTATCTATCTATCTATCTATCTATCTATCTATCTATCTATCTATCTATCTATCTATCTATCTATCTATCTATCTATCTATCTATCTATCTATCTATCTATCTATCTATCTATCTATCTATCTATCTATCTATCTATCTATCTACATCTCTCTCTATATATATATATATGGGATTTGAACATAGACTTTCAAGCTCCTTTTAGCTATTCACTTTATCTTATATAACTGATACTCATGACTACACACATGTAAAAAAGATAAATGATCTCCAATATATACATTTTGTGCTTAACCAGGACTTATTAGTTAGTTCAGATCATCATCTCCCACACATATATGTATAATATTTTAAAAATATTATATATAATTTCTTTTTTTAAAATTAATAATGAATTATACAACCAACAAGTAAATCTACATAACATACATTTATTAACTAATATATATTAAATGACAAAAGGGTGTGTTGCTTCTCATGGTTGATAGCACTGTAGTTACAAAAACTTGTTGATAAGTAAATGTATGTTCATATGTATGCAGCAAATTATATAATGAAATATTAAAATTTTATAATTGTTAAATATATAACTTTATGAGACATTATTAACTATTTCATTAAACACTTAAAGTTTAGTTTTATATTGTCAGTGGTGTCTGCTTCTGTCATAAAAACCATGCTCAAGTTGATTATAAAATATTTTAGGTTGTTAATAATTTTACTTTATATGTAGGAATATATCCTTGAAGAAACCAGCATAAAATAATCTTTTAACTAAACTGATTATTCAGCAGTATATTCATTGCATGTTACAATGGTGTTGCATGTTACAATGGTGTTGCAATTGCTGTTTTTCTATGCTGTTTTAAAGTATATGCATAACTTATATTACAATGTATGATGTGTTGTCTATGATGTAAAATTTTAATGCATTAATTAAAAAAAAACGAAAGATGTCAGCATTAAAGGATCTTTACAGACTTTTGTGTATGATTGAAAGTATCCTCTATTATTATGATAAGATTATGAAGGAAGTGACTCAGAAGACATTTTGTGACTGGATGATGCTTTAGATTGGTTACCTTGGGACTAAATAAGATGAACAATGTGATTTTCAGTAATTATTAATGATTATGATGCAATCATTATGTAAAGGACATTATTAATTCAAAAACTACATCACTAGTAGGGGGATTGTCTTTGAAAACATTTTATTTTTAAAAATACTGCTCTTAGAAAGTACATTATGAGAAACAGAAAGTAGTTTCTACTGGGTAAAAAAATCCTTTTATAAAAATCGTAAACAAAATATTCTTTAAAATTTTAATAACCATAAATAATCTATTAATTTTTAGATTTTTTTGTTTCTTTTTTGATGATAACTAATTTTAAATATATAATTTATTTAATAACATAAAGTTATCTAATATTTTGTTCTAACTTTTTGAATAGGTAATTACATCAATTATGTTATTTCAGATAAGAACATTTAGATATTTATTCTCATAAGTTTTAAATGTTAAATATTATTTCTTTAAGATATAATCATTTAAAAATGTAAAGATATCTTATAAAAAATTTAAATTATTAATGTAATATATAGAAAAAGGTTTAATTGTGAAAATAAAAGTAAGCAACATGGCATACTGTTTAAAAACATTCGCTATTCAATGTGTGATAGGCAGATAAACTCATCAAATGTGTGAATTTAGAGAGACAGTTTTTCTGTTTTTCCCTTTTATATTGAGAATTAGCTTTTTTAAATATACAATTAAGTCACAATCAATGTTGTATCAATATACACAACACCAATTATGTGTTATTCAAAAAATATAATCAAACAAACAAAAATCTAAATAAACAAATACAACATAAAATTCTTAAACTTGATACATTTTATGACATGCAAGTGGCCATTTTTCCAGCTCTAAGCACCATATGTGAGCTTGTTAAAAACAAAATTTGCAAATAAAATTTATAATTTTCCAGCAGCCATTTTTAAATTTCAGAATACTGTGCTTGATTCTGCTTATTAATAAAATTCTAAGATTTATTATGAAAGTGCATACATTTTATTTTTTTCTGCCTTTATTTTGCTTCCAAATTTGATGTTTTCTTAAGCATAATGTTTAAAAAGTTGTAAAATTTAAGAATCTACCTTAAATTGCTGCTGACTTAAAACATCAAAACAATTAAGCAAATTATAATTTTTTAATAATAAGGCTACAATTATATTTCTATAAGAGAAAAAATATTGAAAAAAAGAATATTCCTAGAGCACATGATGTAACTGTGATGAAACTCAGATATTTTCCCAATTCATTTTATTTAAAAAATAAAAATATGATACAGTCAAATTTTTTATATTTTTATTTTTTTCAGTAAAGGAATGAGTGAACACAAACTCAGTAATATATATATAAATGTATCTGCTCAATTCATTATTATAACATTAATATTATTTTTTTAAAATTTTGCAACAAGTTTTTATTTATATATGCATATATGTTTAACAATATTGCACATTTTCAGTTCAATAACAATATGTATGCTAACATTCTGATTATTTATTAAGTACACAGGACATCTTTAAATGGAAAAAGAAAGGCTTTAATCTTTTCCATTAATAACCAAACAATGTAATTTTTAACTATAGAGGGACCTCTCACATCTCAACAGAAGATAGAGACTTTATAAATATAAAAGTGACCATCTTATCTTTAACCTAATACTTGATAAATAATCAGAAGATAACATTAGTTTCTACAAAAGAATAAAGTACAAATGCTAATTAGAACACAATCATGAATCATTACATATCCAAATCAAACAACCGTTTATTATTTATCTAAAAAAGCCCTCTCTACAGATAAAGTTTCGGTTTTAGAAAAAGATTTTTAATTTTGCATTAACACCTTCCTGGATACCTTTTGAAAAAAATGTTTGTAATGTTGAATCAGCTTTCGATAAAATAGATTCCTAATCAGCTGATTTGGCTAGAGCCAAGATTTGCAATATTTTTTTTAAAAAAAACTAAGCTTCCTAAAAATAATATTTCAAAAAAAAAAAAAAAAGACCAGCATGAAATAATATAAAATCGCACAAATCAATTGTTGTACTTCCAGCTGATAAAGGTAATGCTACTGTTATTATGGATAGTGACATTAATCATAATAAAATTTTAGATCTGCTTAATGATAAAACTTATAATCCATCAAAAAAGATCATACTACTTATTTGGAAAAAATAACAAAAGCCATTATTAATAAATCACCTAATGAAACAGAGATAAAAAATAAAATAATCCCTCATGAAAAATCATGTGTCTATCCAAAATTTTATGGACTCCCAAAAATTCACAAACCAGATACTCCCCTTTGTCCAATAGTAAGCACAATAGGATCTCCAACTCATATTTTAGCTAGATATTTATCTGATTTCATTAAACCTCCAATCCCATCTATTAAATCATGTATTAAAAACTCTTTTCACTTTATTTTTGTTTTAAAAAATTAAAAAATTAATGCTAATGATATTCTGGTCAGTTTTGATGTCATGTCTGTACTTACAAACATTCCAATTGATGAAGCTTTAAATGTAATTTTGCAATGCTGCAATTTACCAAACTATATTATTGCTTTGATTAAACATTGTCTCTTAACACATATTTTGTATACAATGGACAGCATTACAGTTAAGTTTTTGGTACTCCTATGGGCTCATCTATCTCAGGAGTAATAGCTGATTTATTCATGGAAAATATAGAAACTTGTGCCTTAGAATTATCATCTTTAAAACCTCTAGTTTGGATCAGACTCATTGATGACACTTTTGTCTTATGGCTACATGGAAAAAATAAATTGGATTATTTTTTCTCACATTTAAATAATATGCATCCTCATATTAAATTTACAATGGAAACAGAGTCTGATGGGAAACTCCCTTTTCTTTATGTTCTAGTCACCAGGACACCAAATAGTTTATCATTTTTGATTTACAGAAAGTATACACATCCAGATTAATCCAACTCAGATAGTTTCCATAGCCAAAACTATTTTAAATAGAGCAATTAACATTTCAGAAAGTCATACCTAAAAGAAGAAATATATCATATTAATAGTGTTTTATTAGCAAATATTTATACATTTATTTAAAAAGCCTTATTTCAAGCCCAAAATGGACAAAATAGGAAACAAAAAGATGATAAATCAGCTATAAGAATATGTGTTCCATACAAAAAGGAACTACAGACAGTATTGGATGTATGTTAAAACACTATAATATAAATACAGCTTTTTCTACTCATCAAAAGATCAGCAATATAATAACCAAGCCTAAGGATTCAATCCCTCTTGAATCTCATGGTGTTTATCAAATCTCATGTGAAAATTGTAAAGCTACTTACATAGATATGAGTAATCGTCACATCAGTGTTAGGAGAGATGAGCATGCTAATGCAGTTAAACAACACTCATCATCATCAGCACTCTCACTCCATACATTGATTCAGGTCATAACATTGATTTTTCTAGTACCAGGATCATATCCAGAAGTGATAATCTCTACCAGTGCAAAATCAGAGAAGCCATTGAGATACTTAAAAGGCCAGATTGTACCAATAAGTGAGATGATACATGCAAACTTCTTCCTATTTGGAAAGATTTTTTTAAAAAAACATTCTTAATTTAACATTTTTGCTATTGGTGGAACTTTAACATTTTTTTTTTCAATTCAGTGATTGTAGCGCCCCTACAACTGACTTTCTACGTTTTATCACCCAGTAGAAGACTTGTGTGATCAAGTCAAAACATCGGTATATTAATATTTCAATTTTTTAACAATGATGAATCCGCAAAATGTCTTATATATATATTGAATGGTGTTTGTTTGGGTTGGGGGGGGGGTTGTAATATTTGTTTAATAAAAGGTTGTGTTATACAGTAAAATTATAAAAAAGTTAAAAATTGTGTATGTTTTGACGTTGTTTTTTTTAATTGTAAATTTAGTTGTGTATTTGTTATTTGCAGTTGTTCTTTATGTGCTTGTGGGGTTTAGTTTATAATAATTTTTCATTGAATAATATTCGAAGGATTAAAAAATTATCTAGGTTTAGTGATAGAATAGAATGACAGATTTATTTTCTTAATAATTGTAGGGAATTTAATGTTTTTCCTAGGAGTTGTATTATTAATCTTAAAGAGAATAGAAAGTTGTTTAATAATGTAAATTTAGTTTTGACTTTACAAATGTATATTTTGAATAGTTTTTTGAAAGAAAGTTTTATTAAGTTTTACAAATTTATTTATGAATATAAAAAGAATTGGTAGTATTTATATAAGAAGCAAGATTATAGTTATTCAATTTGAAATTTTTTCATTAAGCAATTTAGAATAAATAGATCAAATTACTAGTGTAAGAAGTATGAACAAAAATTAAAATGGTTGTTTGGAAAAATGAATAAAGTTTATTGTACTGATAGGATATTTGAAAGTAATGTTTCTAATAATAAAGTTTTTAATCTTTCTGATATTAAGATAAATGATAGAGAATTAAACATTCTTGGTATGTTTCTAATTTTGTTTCTTTTAATTCAAAAAATGTAATTTTTGATACAATTTCATCTATTCAATCTAGTAATTTGAGTGATGAGCAGAAAGTTGGCATTAAGTTGGTTTTAAATAAAAGCTTAAAAACGAAAGAAAAATTTATTGTTAAACCTGCTAGAGTTAGATATATAAAGAAAAGTTGTAAATAATCTAATACATTTTCCATATTTATGAAAATTCTTAATTAGTTAATGGGAAAATAATCTGAGTCATAAATAACAGTAAATATTATTTTTGTTTTGAAGATTTATTAAAAATATGAAAACAAAATATTAAAACTATAAAATGATTGATTAAAAATAATAATTAATTTGAGAAAAATTCTCTGCATACATTATAAGTGTTCACATCTCTAGTACACCTGATGACCAAACATATTATGTAAAATGTAATCATGTAGTGTAAGAAATTAGACTATGTTTTTCAAACTGAATGACATCTATCAATTTAAAGTCATGACTTTAAGATAGTACTCAGATTTACTCATAAGATTATAAATAATAATTTGTGCATCTTCAAAGTTTTTTGATTTTAATCAGCACCTTTCTTATGGCAAAGCTATATTGAAATATTCATCAATGCAAAATGTCAAATCATTATTTGCTGCTATAAATCCATTTTGTGAACAATCTTTACCTTCTAAGGATACAAAAAGCAACAAACACTTCTATGCTCTTGCCATATTGAAAATTTATTATTTTTTCCTCAAGAAAGTTTAGTTTTTGTACAATTTTAATATTTTATGAAACGGTTAGTTTACATATACATTCTGTGGATATGTGTGCTTGTCTTTCTTAGTCTAAGATTTCAACTGTTCTGTGTTGTCCATAACCTGTAAGTCAATGTATCTCTTTAACAAATGGCATAAATGATGTTTTAATGTTTGATCTTCTTCCCCTCACTTTACATATAATTTTAATGATTTTGGTGGTGTATTTTTGTCCTCTATTTTTTACATCTTAAAATTTATGCTATATTAATAACTCTTTCTCCTTTCAATAGTTATTTTAACTAAAATGTTCAATTTGTTCCTTCAATAATCCAATGTTAATTCCTCTCTTTAAATTATGTATTCCATGATTATGTTTGTATATTTTCTACCTCATCTTTTAAAAAGTCATAGCATTTGCTATCTATTTTTTTAATTCCTAAAGATACTCGTAATGTCTTAAACAACATTTTCTTATGCATTAACCATCCATGTTCATCAATAATGTCAACCTTTTATAATTTGCTTTTACACGAGTACAATGTATTCTTTACTTTAAAGTTTGTTCACATTTTCTCTTCTTTAATAACTATTATCCTATTTACCCTGCTATTACTATCTTTATATTACCATTTTCTAACTTATCATTTTTGCTTTATCTGGAGAAAACTTTAAAACACTAAGACTTTTTAGTTGTATTATTCTCATGTACATAATTTTCCCATTATAGTTGTCATCACTAAAGGCGTAATATATGACACACATATCATATTGAATAAATAAAAATAGTCTCTTTATTAAACATGACATTTATATTTATAAATATTATTCGGAAAATTTTTAAATGTTGTAAAATATTGAAATTTTTCACTTTTAAATTTTATGTACAAAACATTGTGCTGCAAGTATGCCTTTTATTAAATATTTAAGATGCAAAGTTATCTACTAATGCATTGAAGCAAATAATGTCAATATAAAATTAATTAATCTTTCTGTATCATCAGCATTGACAAAACCTCATAGAGAAAGTTATAAATAAAGATAAAAATATTTTTTATATTAACAGTTTTATTTACTCTGTGGTAAAAAGCTTCTAGAAATTAATTAATTCTACCCTTGTTGTGAAAAATAGGGACTGACTTAATTTCTGGACTCTCTATGCCTTTATTTCAAGTTAAATCTAAATACTACAATTGTGATACATTAAATAATTATTTTGGAGGACTTTCATGCATAGTAAATAAAAGCATCCAATATACATAAAAAATCTCTCTTTTCAACCTTCTAGTAATAGCACAGTAAATGAAAATGTAAAACTACATTTCTATTTTAAATTAATATATTGCTTATAATAACTTCTTTCATATACACTTTAATGCAAAAAATAATATTAAAACTTCTTTATTTTCCTGACAGTTTCGACTGTCCAGCAGTCTTCATCAGGGCTTTTTCAAACTTCCTCTGCCTTTTAAAATAAGCAGAGGAAATTTGAGAAAGCTTTGCTGGACAGTCGAAACTGTCAGGAAAATGAAGGAAGTTTTATTTAAAAAAATTTCTGCATTAAAATATATATGAAAGAAGTTATTATAAGTAATATATATATGAATATATGAAGAAATGCAAAAATGTAAAGGAGAAGAATAAGAGTATATACTTCTATTTTAAATAAATTGGACTCTTATAGTTAATTGATAAATAACTGGATATTTTGATGATGTATACCCCTTTTGTATAAATATCATATTTAATAAGAAAAGGGAATACTTCCTTCAGATTATGAATTAACAACAGTCTAAATGTTAAACAAAGGATCAAGGTTACTATGAATCCATCTATTTTTGGGAGCAATATTGTTTACAAGTTTACCTTTATGAACAATGTTGGTAATTCGGAGCAAAATTATGAGCCAGATGGAAAATGATAGTTAAGAGTTATTAAACACATAGTCAGTTATACATTTCTGGAGAAATCATCTCTCTTTTAGCACCTTGATTGGAATAATTTAATAAGACTTAATATGTAAACATTAAACATAGCTTAATATATACATAAACAAAGGCAAAAAATAAACTCCATCAGGCTATGAATTAAAAACATTTTAAATGTTGAACAAAGGATCAGGAAAAAATAAATCCATCTTTTTTTGGAAGCTCTGAGGTCTATAACTTTATCAACATTGTTGATAATCCAGAGTGAAATTAACTTATCAAAATAAATCATTCAGTGACTAAAAATATGTAAATATCCTGCTCAATGACTAGTGTTTGCCATGTTTACTTTTGATTGGATTTTTTTAGTTTTTAAAAAAATTGCAACTGTTTTATAAATCAACTTTATATTACTGTTATTCACAATTAGCATGCACACTATAATTTAGTTATTTTGTTGAATATTATTATAGCTTTTATGAAAGCAGAATGAAATTAAGATCATTATGAATTTCAGAACACATTTACTTGTCTATATATTTATCATTAATAGAGTCACATAACTTTATTCTCAAAGAATTCAGTTTAAATTAATTATTTTATTTATTATCATCTATAGTAAGTTGCTTATACATTTGTAATTTAGAGGCATATCAACTATTGAAAAACAAATACTTTCTTTTCCTGGTGGTATTTTAGTTGTAATTATTATATATTAGACTATTTTCATCATGCTTTTAGAAAAACTTAACTTTATTCAAATATTCCAAATACTTTCAATTATTAGTGGTTATTATGTGCATAATGTTTTGAGAGGTATTATTCTCCTCTCTTCTTCAGATGTTGCTTGCCTGACCATTAACAGTATTGGCATGGGAATTGAACATGGATCCTTACATTATTGAATATTTAATTGTAAGATAACCCTCTAACCAACTGAGTTGTTTTATTTTTTAATATCAATGAATTTTTAAATTTTTGTATTAAGTCAAAAAAAAAAGTTTGTTTTTATAGCAAATACTATCAGAACATAGGATTTTATTGTAATTTCTTTGAAATTGAAAGTAGATTAAATTAATAATAACAAATACATTTTGATAATGTAGCTAATTATTACACTTTCTACTTTCTTTTATATAAAGCACTTGTTATTGTACTGAAACGTTAGCTATTTAGTTGTTATATTTCTATTATATGGAAGTTCCCTGAAATAATACTGTTATCCGTCAGAATATTAGAATATATATATATTATTGTAAGGCGTTGGTGGTTGAGAGATCAGCACAGCTGCCTTACAAACAGTTGTCCCGGGTTAGTGGGTTCGCTTCCCGACCGATGCTATGACCCAAAAGCCATTTATCAATGAGAATATTAGAATTAATATATATATCAATAAAATTAAAATGTAATTAATGTTAGAATCTGTCTCTTCAAATGTTCCACTGTATGTGGATAACAAAACTTTGCCTTATGTATAAAGAAAATGGGAAATGAGGTTGGCATTTTTTTATTAATATTTCCTAGAACTGATCAAGCCAAAAACTATAACTATGAATAATAGATCAACAATAATAAATATCTCACTTGTGGCTAGCTAGCTAAACCTATAGCTGATAAAACGATTTGTATCTAAGACTCTTCCATTACATATGTGCGTATTTCAAAGAATTATACATCGAAATCAAATTATTGATCTCGAAATATATTTAAAATAAGTAAACAAGTAATTCTAAATTTTCTTTTAATGTAAACATCATCCTTTTCCTCTTTATATTACAATGTTACAATAAAAATTTAATAGTAAATTAATATAACTAGGCAAAGGAAAATATTAGTGTACTGTATGTGTATTTTATATCTCAGGGCAAATATCAAATGTCATAACCAATCTAATAAGTGTGATCAAAATTACAAGTGTCGATCTTATAAAGAAAATACACGAAAACCAAATTTAATAAAAATATGCATACATTTTATTGACATTGAAGTGAATTCATATTATCATTAATATCAAACATATTTATGAAGTTGCTACAGTTTTCCGATATTAAAGAAAAATATAAAAAAAAATTCAAAGTGATATTCAGGGCGGCCATCTTTTATTAATAAAATAACTAATTTGGAATATAATTTTATACGTATTTCACAGGTACAAGTTTTCCTTTATAACAACACATTAAACTAACAACTTATACAAAATAATACATAGCCACCTTCTCAACAAGCTAACTTAAGATCCCAAGTAATGGCTTATTTAATAAGTGGCAAAAGCAAAATAAATATATTGCTACATGTATTCAAGTACATTCTCATTTACTATATAATAAGAGGAATTTTATCATCTTCTACTTAAAACAAAATAGCTACAAAATGAGATTAATTCGCATCTCTGAAATTAAACAAGTTTGCAATAAGAGGAATTCACCATCTCTTTTAAACAAATAAAGAAATATTTATTACTTAGTATGACAACACCGAGTTAACGAAGGTCAAGATTCAAATTATTCGTGGAACAAACTAAATTTATCAGCGCTCTACTTCTAATAGTTGTATCCCTAGCGACTCACTAAATATCAACACAATTCATTTTACTCTGGAATGACGTATTTATAAGATTTAAAGTTTATAACAATAATAAATTTTAATAATTATTTATATAACTCTAAATAATCATAACCATTCATATCAAATTTATTGTAAGTGATGTTTGCAAATATGTGTTACATTCAGTATATATGTGCTTGAGTGTATCAGTGTTATTAGATAGAGTGGAGAGTGGTGGGACGTGTGGAAGTCTGTGCTCATATACCCTATATATTACATATATAGACACAGGTATATATTAGGCCTGTGTTTCAGTTATTACATATAAAGCAAAAAAAAAATAATCTTAAATACCTTTGTTGTTTTAAAAGAACCTTTCTTTAGGAGATCTAAGAGAAGAAAAAAAAATGTATAGCCACAATTCATAATAAAATTATTATTTGGAAATGTCTTTTTTTAAAAGTCCTAAATTCAAAGTTCAATTTAAAATCCTTTCTATTTAATTCAAGTGAATTTCAGCGGGTTTGCTTGGTGATACTTATTGATAGAAGGAGAAAGCGAACTACCAAAAGAAAGTTTGTTTTTGTTAAAAATTAAAAGTTCTAGATAAAATCTATTGTTTTCGAAATTTATTTAGACGATTATAGTTGGACGTAAAAAAATAATAATTCTTGGAAATGTTGATCAATTGGTCTATGTAATAATAGTTTCTCTCCGGATATTTTGAAATGTAATTTCTGTAAAGCTGTGTTTTACAAAAGATAATTTCCGTTTTTGTTAGATAGGCTTTTAATTTTAGGCTTTTGTTTTATTTTAACATTATGACCACGGAGACTCGGCAGTAATGTAGGTAACTGGAACGGAGACTTCACATGCCGCTTCAGACTATTTTTATCTAACCGACTATCATGGTTAATAACTTTTAATACTAAGTCATTTTTAAAACTGTATTAAAAGAAAACGATAGTTGGATCGAAAGTTTTTTTTATCAAATTCTAAATTTTTTGTCTAAGGTAAAAAAATCGTCTCTTACTACAAATTAATGATGTCCAAAATTACTATGGTTATCTCCTGGTACCCATGCGATGTTAAAAATTTCCATTGTTCGCCTTGTAAACCCGTACATACACATCTTAAACATTTGTTTTTGACCGCAAAAGCCTTCCCCTATGTCTAAAATTAACTTTAATATTTAAAAAAAAAAAGAGAGAGAAACATAACTTAAATAATTATAATTAAACTTTTTAGCTGATTTTATTAAATTTAAATCTTACTCCTCCCTTATTCTTTTAAATACACAGAAGGGTACACATATTTTTAGACAAATATTAAAAAAACTGACTATAATATTTCAATCTCCCTCTCTTTGAATAAAAAATAGCTTTCACTTAAACGTGAATAAAAGATTTTAATCTCAACAACTTTCAAAAAATAAACAGTTTAAAACGAAAACAACTTTACACTCAAAACAAATAGACACAACAGATCTCTATTTATAAAGTGACAATTTTGATGGCAACGATATACAATTAAAATGCAATAAATTTATTCTTTTAAAGATCGCGTATATCTGTATCCTTTTATTATTTTTTTTTAATTCACAACAAGAGTTAATTACTATATATATCATTAAAAGCCTGTCAAAACTTAATCAATTGCTATATCAATAACAATCAACAATTTCAAACTGTTGTCAAGGTAACCGGTTTTTAACAATATATATAGGTGTTTGTGTGTAATAATGTATGCCTCTTTGATAAAGGCAAAAGCAAGAAATGAGTTTGGCCATGGGGTGATAACTGATCGTTTAAATTTACAAATCTGATTTTTTATTACATATTGTGTTAGATATAGAATTTAAATGATTTGTTACTATTATTAATATCTTTATCCAATGCAATGCCACCTACATTTAATAAAGAATTAAGAGTACGTAAGAAAGGGTGAATTCAAGACAGTACTGTATAAATGTTCAAATAGGTTGGCTTGGTATTTAGATCCAATAATAAAATGGATTTAAATGTTAATTATGAGATGCATGATTGCATCTCTTCAGCCTTTAATCCCAAACCTTATTAATTAAGGCAAAAACTAGAATGTGACTGGGGCTAAAAAAAAATTTAAAGCATTTTTATATGGAAATAACTGATTGTTCCACTTTAGTTTATATCGCTTAGGTTAGAGAGCTGCTCCTATTTTATCATTTATTGTGTAAGATGCATTATGTGTAAAATATCGTCTAGGTTAAGCCTCATGTAACTGCTACAGTAGGTAATTGAAATATTCAATAGCCACAGCCCAAGACTATCTTATTTTTATGAAAAAAAGATCAATTCCATATTTTCAGTACCTCATTTTCTTAAATGAAAAAGCTAGAAAAATCACACAAAGATATTTTTAATTAATTGATACTATTAATGATATATCTGAGAGTTTTTTCTATTAAACTTTTGTTTTGTTTTGTTTTGGAGTGAGAGTATTTTATTTACTAATTAAACAAGAATTTTGAATATTGTTCTCAATGTATTACATACTATTAATCATTGAGAATGTCTTATATATATATAATCTTATAATTGAATATTTATAAATACCATAATTAGATATATATAAAGAATAACTTTAAAAATTTTATCCACTTAGGAGTGCTTTTGACTATCCTCCTATCCTCATAGTCTTTGTCAACTAACACTTTGAAAGGTTAACTTTCCCACAATTCCATGATCTTAACATTTGCTGCCTGTCTGTTAATTAAGTCTAGTTTATATTTATATATTAGCATAGCTTCCTTTATTTTCCTCTTGTTTTTTTTTTTAAATTGAAAAATCCAAATACAAACAAGACTTAATTAACAGACAGGCAGCAAATGTTAGGATATGAAATTGTGGGAAGGTTAGCCTTTCAAAGTGTTAGTTGACAAAGACTACAAGGGTAGTCACAAGAGCTATTAACTGGATAAAAATTTAAAGTTATACTTTATGTATATTTAATTACTGTATTTATAAATATTCAATTATAAGATTATGTATATTGATTTGAAGAAATGCATACATCAAATTATAATATTATTACATATATATAAAAGACATATTTTGTGGGTTCATCCATGTTAAAAAATTTTAATTATTGATAGTCCGACGTTTACCACCCAGTGGATGACTTGTGTGACCAAGTCGAAACATCAGAATATGGAATAATTAAAATTTTTTAACATGGATGAACCCACAAAATATGTCTTTTATATATGCAATCCATGAAAATCTTTGTTTCAACATATATATATATATTGTATTAGTACGTTTGTGGTACATTAATTTGTATTCTGTAAATTTTATCTCACTAAAATTAATGAGTGTTTTCCTTTACAAAAGAAAGATAATTTTATTAATGTTTGAGTTATATAATTAAAATATATGTGAAGTCCTGCATGGGTATATTATCATGGGAATAAAAATAAATAAGTTATTTAGGTTTATTAAACTTCATAATGGAAAAATAAAATGTATAACTTTTTTTAAGTTAAAATATTTTTAGTTTTATATTAAGTCTCTCTAATTTGTGAATAAACAAGTAGATGTATTTAATTTCAGAAATGTAAGAAGATTAAATAAAGAAAAATTAAGGAGGTAATTTTAATAAATAGAAAAAAACATTAATACAATTAATAGACAAGCTGCTGACATTAAAATTTAGGATTCATGGGATTTGAGTTGATGATGTTTGCTTTGATTATGTTTTTTTGAATTTAACGCAGTTGAGAGGGTTAAGGAACTAACTAAAAGTACTTCTGTGGATTGAAAGATTGTATATAATAGTTAATTACCATTATATTTATTATTTTTATTATTATTACAATAGTTTTTAACAAATGGGCATTTTATTTGTATTATATAATAGATAGATAAAACAAAATTTTATATAACATTACAATAGTAGTGTTTTTTTCACATGTCATAGCATCATCTGGGAGGTGAAACCACAACTGTCTACAACCAACTAATTGCTTGCAAGGCAGCTGCGATGACCTCTCAGCTAACAATGCTTGATGACAATAGTAGTGTTTTTTGGCTAGTATTGTAAAGTTATATAAATTTTATTTTTATAGCATTAGGCAATATTTAATATATATATATTGAACAAAAGATAATATAAAAACACGAGAAAGATAAAAAAAAATTCAAGTATTTTTTTGTAATGTTATCTGTCTGAATTTGATCATGTCATGTATGAATTGGATATAAGCAGAGTGAATTTATATTATTTGGTCACTTTTCTACTGAATTGAAAACAAATTGTATACCAAGTCACTAGAAGAAAAAAAGAATCATTTTCCACCACAAGTTACTTTTTAACCATTGGTAATAAAATAAGCTCTAATAAAGGAAAATTTAATTTTCAAATACTAAAAATAAAAAAATATTAACTCTGTTAAAGTAATTTTTACGATGGAAGAATAAATCAACTTTTTAGTTCCAACTACTGCATTTTATTATTAGAAAATGTAGACCCACTATGTAAACAACAAATGGATATCTGCCTTAAAAAGAAAATTGTAAAATAGCTGGCTAAAGTAGGACAGTGAGAAAGAGAGGGAAACATGACCATTATGATCCTCAGATTCTGTGCTATCTATGACGATAAAATATACTGAAAAATGCTTTATTATCTACATGTCAACAAAAATTAAATTAAAAAGTGTATAAATCTGTGCATTTTTACCAAATGGAGAACTGCAAAAGCCAAATTGAAACCATTATCTAAGAAAGGTTTATTAAGAACGTGATTGTGACTTATTTAACTACATGCGTGCACACAAAACATGAATGGACAGGAACATAAGCATACATACAATTTCAAATTATTTTGGTTGATATCATTATAAAAAAGCTAAGATTCTATTTTACCTTTTTCTCTTCTATCCTCTAGTTATATAATTTATGATGTTTCTCATGTGTATATTTTATTCTCACACACTGACTTTAGAGTATGATTAATTATTGTTTTGTTGATTTATTGGTACCTACATGTCTGTGTTGAATATATTATTTTATATTATTTAAATGACAGATTGCAGATATATAAACATTATTAGAAGTTTTTAAAAAATTAAAAGAAGGAAATATGACAATAAAATGTATTCATTGTCTGCATCTTGTGGGATAATGTAGATTACAACACATTTGTACTTTTTTTTGATTTTATTAAATTATTACTTTTTATTAAAATTTCTATAAGATATTTTTTCTGCATTCTTTGCAGCATTCTAAAATAGAGATAAATGTATTCTAATCTGAAAAATAAATGTAGCTTGTGTGTGTGATTTCTAAAGTTAGTTATGTAAATTAACTATAGAAGAGCTAGAAATTTGGGTGATAACAGATTTACGAGGTCCCATTTGTTGCATGATGACGAGATAACATAATTTTATTATTGCTGGAAGTCATTAATATACAAATCATTTATTATCATGTTACTCAGAGCCTAAAATTAAGAAAACATAATGAAAAGTTTAACTGATCTGTCACTTACAATTATTTATATCTCATTTGTTATATTAGATTACCCAAATGAGAATCTGTCTAAATACTCTTGCCTATATGTGGTCTGATATAATATATTAAAACCATAATATTTATCCAATGTATGCAATTCCCAAATGTAATAATTAATTTTATGTATAATGTAGTGATGATGATTTAGATGGTACTGACACTCATCAAGTTAAATTCAGCCTAATTATTATAAAAATATTTTTATTGTTTTTTTTTATTAGGTTCAGTTAGTAACAATTTCTTTATAGAAAAAATATTTTGGATAATTCGTTATCTATAATCTTCATAATCTCAACATAGATTCAACATGTTCCACAAATGATAGCATTTTTTCTGATATTTTGTGCATATAATAATTTATGCATTTGTCATGACTTTCATACAACAACAAAAAAAAAACTAAATTTAATAACTAAATAATGTAATTTATTTACAATACTAATCAAATAAATAAAATAGAGAAATAGCTTTCTATATGTTCCCAATTAAAATCATAAAATAAATTAAATACAAAATATTAAAATTAGCAAATAGACATAAACAATACATTTAAATGTAATTATGAATATACATAAATCTCAACTAATAATAATACTAAGATCTTATATTTTATTTTTTTTAAAAATAATTTACCCATAATATTATAAGTTTATATTCTATCTGTTACACAAATCTTTGATTATAATCTTTAAAAATGTAATCTTTCTTTATTTAAATTAAACTAAGGATATGAGTCTCACTACAGGTAATGTCATCGTTAGTCTTATGTCAAAGGTTTTTTTTCTTACTGCATGATTTTATTCTTGTAAGCAAATAAATTTATCCTATGCATGTACATGGATGAAATACAGTTCCACATGTTTGAGTACTATGTCTTTGATTCATTACAATTGATGTGTCTCTGTTTCTTTAGACACACATCACACATACTTTCCTACTAGCCGATATTCTCTTAATTGTTGAATTGGATGGATGTATTGAAAAATCTTTTTGAAAGAGTCCTATGTTAATCAGTAATATAAAACTGTTCTACCAAAGGATTCTGAAGCCAAAATATCTTAAATAGATCATCTTTTTCTACTAGGGATAAAGTTACAATAGCTACCATTTCCAATTTATTCTTTGACTGGATATAGATCTTTGTTTCTGATTTTTGCTGATAACATGTTCCACTTTTCTGTCAGCACTTTCTGCCATCTGTTCCTGGAATTAATCTGCAGTATGATCTTCTTTAATTCAAGAATAAAATTTACAGGGTTTTCAGACCTATTTATACATTTGCCCTTAAAATAAAGATATATCGCATTAATGATATTTATTTCTTTATCTTAATCAATGTTTTTTATTGCATGCAGTAAATATCTGTTTTTTTAGCAGGTATACTTAAAATCTTGATTAATCTTCAATGCAATGTTTTCAAAACAAGCTTTATCTCAAATTTGAATATGATACTTTTAATCATGCAAAATGTGTGTGTTTTTTACATTCTTATTTTGAGTGATAGTTGTTTTCTAAACAATTATAAAATAACATTCATTTTTGAAAATTGTTAAGAAAGAGAATAATAAAAAAATATGACCAATTTTTGAAGTCCATTTTTTAGCTTTTTTTTTATCTCCATTTTATATAATTTTCAATAAAATATCTGGATATACCATCAAATCTATCACAAGAAATAGGCAACTTATTTCATTAAGCTTGTTTCAAAAGGCAAATCTAAAAGTTCATAAAATATGGTATATCTTTTTTTAAAACCATGCATTCGTTTGTGTGCATATATTAAATTTAATTAACTATTTTCTCTCTCCTCAGTTTTATTAGATGGATTATATTATTTCAAATTTGCATAATGCATTTATTTACATAATTTAAAATATATGAGATTTTCTTAAATCTGTATCTCTTTTAAAAATACTAAATATAACTAAGATGCTACATGTATATGTCTAATACATGTCTACACACACTATAACCTATAAATTTTGAAATTCGTTTGTTATATTATTTTCTTAAACCCCTCTTTAATCATTTGGTCGCAAGAAAGCTTTGTTATCCAAACATTGCTATTTGCAATCAGTTTTAGAACTCAACTAGACTAGCCAAAAATATAAACTCTAAAACACAACCAATGGTTTAACTGCTACAAGTAGAGTTCTCAAGTGTAAACAACTACACCATGACACTCCAAAGCAATTTTATCTTTGCTTTGGAGTATCATGGTGTATATGAAATTCCATGTAGGGTCTGTTCACATACATATATTGGACAGACTAATCGTAGAATAAATATTAGAAAGGAATAACACACTGTGGCAGTTAGAGAAAAATCCAATTCATCAGCTATTTATTCTCATATAAAATTAACAAATCATGATATCAATTTTGAAAAAACAAATATTTTAGCAAAAATTGAACAATATGACCAGAGATTGCTAAGAGAAGTTATAAAGATTTTTAAAAGGCCCAAGAGCATAAATGAAAGGTGTGAATTAAAGAAGATTAACAACATTTGGAAGAAGCTATTGGAAGAGAAAATAAATTTTAAAACTTCTCAACCAATAGAATTTAAATATGAGGAGGAAAAAAACGATAAAAATGATTTTAAATCTCACACGCATTCTTATGATTTGAGAAAGAGGACACTCTGAGGAAGGTACTTGATATTGTACTGAAATGTCAGCATTTAGCTTTTTCACTACATGGAATATCCCACAAATAGTAATAATAATATGACATCTTTTATCCGTGAAAATATTAGAATCAATATATATATATAATTAGTAATGTAATATTATAAAGAAGGAACAGACCTCTGGTCATGTGTTTTACAAATGTAGGTACATTCGCCTGTGAGCATTGATTTGGAAACCAAAGCACATAACTGAAGGTTTGTTCCTTCTTTATAATATTACATAGTACTTTGCACCAGCGGTCAGCAACTTTTTAGACATAATTTTTAAAGATATGAATTAATAGGAGTATTGACTATGGTATACATATATATTTATTAATATTTATATTTTTATAATTTGTTAAAGAATTATGTTTTATTTTGTTTCTTGTTAATATAATGATCATTTTATTTCATAAAAAAATAAATGAATGTATAAATACCTATTTGTTATGTTTTATATGTGTAATTTTCTAATTCCTATCAACAAAAGGTGTTTAAGATTAATAACGACTAGTATTATACTCTTTAATAATTTTTATATATGTGTTTTCCTTCAAAATTCTTCATAAAATTTTTGAGCTTTAATTCACCCAATTGACAAGAATGGACTGTAGTCAAATTTGATACCTAGTCAATTGTATAGAATTCGGTATTCTTATTTTATTACTTTTTCTATGCTGCTGACCAAGTAGGGGATAATTAAACACCTTTGAGGTAGATGTTTTGTAAGTCACAGTAGTATTTAGTAACAAATCAATTAGAAATATAATGTTCTTGTTCTATTTTACATATAGCTTAAACAAAATTTATTTTTTTATTTAAAAATTTCATTAAATGAGCTTAGTAAATTTAAATAATATCTGAATTTCTTTGCAGACCATTAAAATTACATCATGGACCATGCGGACCACTGATTGCTGACCACTGCTTTTCATTATATAAATAATATTTATTACATTAAATATATGGTTATAGTATGTGGATATGCTGCAACTGCTTCATGTTGTTATTTATTTTACTTATATACAGAAAACAATATATATTAAATATTTTTTTATAAAATAAAAAATAAATGAAATCAATTATCTTCGAGTAACTTTATGAAAATCATTACAAATTATAATTAAATATATCTCGAGGTTTTAAAATAAAATATTCAAAAGATTTTATAAAATATTGTCGATGTAATTTGAAACAATGACTTAAGTATTTTACCTTTTTCTTATCACCAAAGTAACCTTTATTTTGCTTGACTTTTATCTCTAAGTTACTTGTTTGTTTATATTTCACCATTATCTTTTGCTTGATGTTTAAAAGTTATCAAATTTTATTATATTCATATAGAAAAAAAATCATCTCGCAATGATTTAGCATTAATTATGCTGTAGGTATAAAAATGTTAACTGTTTTGTAATCATACAATCATATCATTAATTCTTTTTTTAAAAATATCCCCCCCAAAAAACTTAATTTATTAACAATTCAAATCTTTGACTTGCTTTGAATTTTAAAAACCTGAAGAATATTATGTGATAATAAATGAGTATTTATAATTAAATAAATAATTATAACTTTTTTATATCAAAACTGGAAGTTGATTTTAATGTTTAGAAATTAACAATCAATGCTTTCACAAATTTTATTTATTATATAAATCAAAATTTTCTCCATATATATATATGATATGTGTAAAATGACATTTTTCTTAAATAAATTTGGAAATTTCTCTGCATAGGTTATATGCTCAAAAACAGCCATGTTAAAAATGGCTTTTCTCCTAATTCCTCATATACTAGCAAAAGCTCATATACTTCTAATTTCTTATTAGTTAGTTATTTCTCTAGCTCTCAGTCATTTTTTTATCCTCCTCTTATATTTTAATTACAGCTGTTTTGATAGATTTATCATTTTGTCTTTATATCCTCTAATTTTCTTATAAAGTTTTAAACACTAAAAATATATAACCACCTCTTTTATTTTTATGTATATTTGGGACTAACAGATGAATGTATTTGGAATATTTAAATAAAGTTACATTTTTCTAAAGACGTTCAGTATCTATATTACATGATTGAAATAATCCAAAATATAAGTATAACTAAAATATAATAATCAATCTAAATAAGATTAAAATAAACAACTAATTATATTTACAATTATTTAATTATCAACCTGGATTTCATCTCTTATTATTAACATTTCAAGAAAGTTTTATGCATCAAGTCTTATAACTTATATTTACTCCACCTATTGAACATTATATTACCTTCAACAATATAATTAAAATTATACTTATAAACATAAATAAATGAAATAAAATAAAACTACATAATTTTTTTTAAAAAGTGTATAAATACATATACATATATTTTTATAAAAATAAATTGTCTACCCCCCTCCATTTTATTAATCCACTTATACTTCAAACGTTTTTTGGCAATTCACCCCTGGTGAATTATTTCCATAAGTATTATATGTGAAAATGTGTGTAAAATAGTATATTTTATTATAATAATTTTTTTGCCTGAAATTTCTGCAAAATTTAAAATTCCTGCTCTAACAATAGACATAAGTCCCACCTTGACATTATCAGCCATTATGTGTTGCCAAGGCTGTAAAACATTTAGCATTTTCCAACATTGAAATTTCCAATGGTGCAAAAACATTTTTATTTGTGAATTTATTATGGTTTTAGATATTTTTTAAAATAATTTACAGTACGTTTATTAGATATCAACAAATATAAACTATTAATAATTTATTTTATTTTCAAAAATATAATGTTATATTAGCAGCTAATGTAAATATGGCCTGAAGCAAATTTGGAGACTTGTTATGATGAAAACAATCTACTTATATTTACGAGGAAGAAAATAATCACAATTTTGCAATAAATATTTAAAAAATTTAAACTTTTAAAACATAATTTGTTAGATATTACAGAAATAAATAATTGTTCATTCAAGTTTTTAAAAATATTCAGAAACAAAAAGGATTTTGTTGATTTTATAAACTGAAAATAATCTTTCTAAAAACAATGATGTATAATGTCTCTTTGTTTTGATTACAGTCTCATTTTTTTAAATATTTACAGAAACAAAATGTGAACATTTAAAATTTATTACAGTAGTAAACAAGAATACATATCAAAGGAAGTCAAATTTGTTATTTTCTGATAAGTAGTAATCATTTTGTCATATATTTTATGTTGACAAACTGAAAATATTTTTTCTAGAAACAATGACATATAAAGTCTGTTTTGATTGCATACTCATTTTTTAATATTTATAGAAACAAAATGCGAACATTTAAAATTTATTTTAGTAGTAAATAAGAATATCAAATGAAATTACATTTCTTGCTTTCTGATAAGTAATAATCATTTTATCATATATTTTACATTGACATGTGAGACAAAGAAAAATGTCAGAAATAGCGAAATTCAGTAGGGTTAACTGTCATTCACATTTCTAGCATAATTTTTAAATCTTCCAATTATTTAATAATTCCCATTTTCCACCTAATTTTGTTGGACCTTTAACCATACTTACACATCCATCCATTTTTTTCTGAATGTATAAAAAGTTTCTTAATATATTTTTTATTGATAGTCTTTAACATGTTTACCTGCTAATTACAATGATAAGTTACAACAACAACAAAATTTTTCCATATGAAATATTTAGCTTTTTAAAAAAATGTTACAAAATTATTACCTTTTATTTTTCCCTTTTCCCTTAAAGTTTAATAAACACAAACTCTTTATTTGCATTTTATAGTCATGCAGAGCTTTATGAATTTTTTATATCATAGAAAATCATTAATTAATACAATAAATATAATTAAAAATCATTTTGAAATTTTTCTTTATTTTTATTAAAGAAAATTCCTTTTGATTTTTTGTGAAATAAACAATGAAGGGTTCAAATGCATGTACTATAATGTTGTATATATTGTGACCCTGTGATATTGCATGAGGTACTATTTAAATGCCTCACTTGAGTGCTTATATGCTATTTTAAAAAGTAAGAGAATGAAATGTGATAAAATTTATTGAGATATAAAATATGTGTGAATTACACTATTCATTTTGCTTAATTGATTTAATTATTCTATTCAAATAAATCAATTATATTATATAGCACAATGTTTATAAACTGTAATATTTAAACAACATTAAGCTGTTGCACATGCACCCTGCAGATTTTAACTATAAATGACTGAATACCAACACTTCAAACCCATGATGAAGTCTTTGGAAAAGATAGAGTGGCCATCCATCCCTTTGAACCCAAATGCCTATAAGTAATTAGTATAAAATTTTAGTGACAAAGATTATTGTAATAGGTAGCTTTTATATGTAATAAGTAAATATGCTTATAAGATGAGAATTGGAGCTTAGCTCATACTTAATTTTAAAAAATTAAAGCTAAATAAAGCTTAGATATAGTGGAAGATTGATTAAAGCTAATTTCTATGTTTAAAAAACTATAAACTAGTTAGTGAATTTATTAATATGTTATTGTTAAATTAATTATTAGAATTAATTTGTTTGAGTTATTGTCTTATTAAAGCTCAAAATAGTTAAAGTTAGTTTATTCAAAAAAATGTTGAAGTTAGTTACAAGTGTTTAGATTAACTATTAAACAGATAGAAAGTAAGTTCCAGTATGTGTGTATTAGTTGGCATGCATGTATGTTGGTTAAAAAATGTTATTTATTATAAGTGAATTTAATTTGAGTTTATTTATTTATTTAAAAATATTATGGTTAATTCAGTATTAAAAAGTGATTAAAATAAAGGAGTATATGAGCTTCTAATAAAAAAAAAGATTTAATGTATAAATATAATTTAAAAGTAATAATTGTTTTATTCATTTTATTTTTTCATTATTATTAAATAAGTTCAAAAGTGAAGGTCAATTAAATAACTATTGGAAATTATGGTGCTGGTCTATTAGCAGCTGTACATCAGTTGATGGCACTGCTTCTGTGCAAAAACATAGAAATATGCTATTTACATGGCTGAAACTATGGCTACTACAACCATGTGATGGAGTTGTTTTCTATGCAAACACACAAAAATCATATGCCTAGCTATGTGTGGCCATGTTTTATGTGTATGTTCAGTAATGATAATTCTTTACCATTTGATATGAGGGTTTCTGTTGTTGAATTTCACACTATTGTTGAACTCTCTTTTCAAAATCATTGTCTTGCACACCAACTGCAATAGTATCACATAGTGATAATTATCAGACTGTTAGCATGCTTCCATACACATCTTGGAAGCTATTAAAAATTTGGAAAGGCTTTTTTAGAGAGCGATGTGGTGGATTCATGACAAATTTTACATTTTTGACAAAATGGCTGTACACAACCTGTAGTTTTAAAAAACATTTTTGGTTTTATGCAGTGTTATTCTTTTGTATTAGGTTCCACATACAAGTGATTTTTTTTGTTGTTTGACAATAAAATTGTTGTTGTTGATGGAATTGATGCTTGTTGTTGTAACTTTTTTTGAAACGCAATCAATCCAAACAGAGTTTTTTGGCACTTGCATTACAGATTTAAAAACCAAGTCAGCTGATAAAATACAAAAACATTGGCTAATGAATTTTTTGGTTTGGGTTGTTTTTTTAATTTTGTTTAAGTGTTTAATTTACTATTAAAAAATAACATCAATTTGGAAATAAAAAAGAAATTTGGGATTTTTTTTTACTTTTCATCTGTGGCATAAAAACAAAGTTGATGATTACTGTTTTAATAAAGTGATTTGGATTGTTTTCGAATTTGGTTTAAACATTGAATTGAGTATTCAAAGAATAACATAAATTTGGCAATCTAAAGAAAACTGGGTGTTTGGGGGGTTTGATTCCCTTTTTAATGAAATGTTTTTTGTTTTTTATTTCTGTTTTGTAATTTTTGTTTAAACATTTAATTTCCTATTAGAAGAATAATGTCAATTTGGAAATCCAAAGGAAAACTGTTTTGTTTTGCATTTGATTATTTTTTTCATGCAGTGTTTTGAGTTAGTTTTTAGTTTTGTTTCAATGTTTTAACTTACTATTAGAAGAATAATGTAAATTTGGAAATAAAAAGAAAACTTTATTTTTTTTGCATTTGATTCCTTTTATAATGAAGTGTTTCAGGTTGGTTTTTAATATTGGTTGAAATGTTTAATTTACTATTAGAAGAATAATGTACATTTTGAAATAAAAAGACAATTTTTGTATGTTTTTTTTTTTTTTTTACTTTTGATTTAACATTTAATTTAGTATTATAAAAATAATGTTATTCTTGTACTAGTAAATTAAATGTTTTAACAAAATTTTTAAAAAAATACAAAAAAACATTTTTTAATTTAGAATGCTAACAATAACATACATTTTCAAAAGAAAAAAAAAGGCAAGCCCAGAAACATTATATTAATAGATTTTTGAACAGAAACAACACCATCAAATGATGTATGGCTGCTAATAGACCAGTACCAACATTTTTAAATTATCATGTGATAACTGGAAATAGATAAATGTTATGCAATTTTTATTTAGTTTTTGGTTGTAGTGTAAATAATTAATGCTAGAGGTCAGAAATAAGGATATGGCTAATTAAAATGCCCATCAAAATAGGGAATATATAAATAGAGGAATTTTATTGTCTGTGGGAGCTCAATTTAACTCATCCTTTCTCTCTCTTTGTTTTGTCTCTTTGTTTTATCCATATAATCTTGACCAAGAAGGCATTAAAATTTAATTTCAATGTTTATTCTAAATTAAAAGTGATAATTTTTTAAAACTCTTACTATTTATTAAGTAATTATGTGTGGCTAGAAAAAAAAAGGTATTAAGTTTTTTGCATGCTTTAGCCTAATCGGGAAATTTTCAAAGAGATTAGAAAAATGCCTAAGAAAAACTGGTGTTGTTTATTGAGTAGTTATAGTCAACTGTGCATGAACTGATATCTAAAGAAAGTAAAGATACTATGTTTTTCATTACCTTTTCAAAACTATATAATGAACTTTCTATTGGACCATTTCTGTTATTAATTCCTTACCTTTTGTAAAATAATATTACAATTTATATAATAACAACATTTCACTCTTCTAACATATAAAGCAAAATATAGTTATTTTTTATAGTTTCAACTGTTCTTAGCAGTCTTCATCAGATCTTATTTTCTACTTCTCTCTTTCCTCCACCATTTTTTCTAATACAATTCCCCATTGATAGACTTTTAAGATTCAAGTTAAAATTAAAGAAAGAAATGCTTCAATGGAAATGAACTTTATCTAACATAGAAATCAGTAACTCTTAATAACTAGAGTAATAATTTTTTTTAATATTTTTTTATAATAGTATTAAATGCTGACTCATGAATTTCACAAAAATGAAATGAACTTTATTCTATTTAATCTCTGATATATTAATTATATTAATGTTTCCAAGGGAATATTTTTAACATGGAATGAGTCAGTACATCGTAGGAAGTTTTTTTTAAAAAAAAAATATTACTTCAAATGAATAATAATAATAAATAAAAATAAAAACTTCTAATTTCAAAAACATTATGGAACATGAAATCTACTCAATCTATTTTATTTCAGAATGAAAGTAATTTATTAATTACTATCATTAATTGCATTTGGATAAATAAAATAATAACTTAAATAAAAATATGAAATGCTTTTTCTAGAATAAATGAACGGTTAATTTGCAAAATACATCTGTGAAAACGTTAAAGAAAATATCTCTAATAATATATCTGATGCTGGGATAAAAATAATAAAATAAGCTATAGTAAACTCTATGAAATCGACATATACGTGGATGAAAATGGATTTGAATCTAATGCAGTAATTCTTTAAGTGTTGCTATTTTGTGTATCATTTGTCCCTGGAAGGTCATGAATGCTTGTGCTATTTGAGTATGCAACAAATTATGGATGCATTGCTTTTAAAAATGATTTGCTATCCAAAAGACATTGTATCCCATATCAAGTTGCTTACATGGATGATTTCGGATAAAGAACTATGGGTGTTTAAAAATATATAATAATTTTAATAGCTTACAAAAGTGTTTTTTTTAATTATATAGTAAAATTTATGCATTTTATTCTTATATAGTTAAGGTAAATTTTATATTTTGTTTTTATTTTTGCTTAAATTAAATTATATATGATATACATGTCCAAGTAAAGATACCTATTTCTTTATATTCGATAGTAGACTTCTATTGATACACAATTTATCCATTTATGTGTAAACAGATAATATCTGGTTTATCAGAAGCTCATAGAAATTTCAATTAGTATAATATAAATTATTATGAGATTATTAATATGATAAGGGATTTATTGTAATTCAATTTAGTAATTTTGCATTTGCTATTTATGTCCACTTTAGTTTTAAAATATTATGCTATTAACTAGATATGTATATTTCTTATTATTTGCAAAATTTTATTATGCTATTTAAAGTATTTTTAAAGTTGCTTTGACTTGTATTTATTTGTTGGTTTTATACATTATTCAGTGTATGTATTTTAGAGATAGAAAATGTATTTCTCTAGTTTTCAATGATAACTTTTTTATCTTGACATGGTTATGCCAAGGATATATGCTTATCCTGTTTATAATTGTGGGATGCATATGGCTTTACGAACATTGTGTTCTCACTATATGGTACATTGGAAAATTTGAGAGTTGCTCTCCCCAATGTGTGGTATTTTTTTCATGAGGGGATTATGTTTTTGATATTTCATTATTGCCATTTGTGCTTAGCTAGCATAGATATATCCTTAGATAGGATTTTTCTTTGGTTTATATTCCATTTTTCATGTGTTATGACCTCATCCACACACACATTTACCTGAAAAAAAAGTTGTAATATGCCATTTCTTATTTCCCAGTAATATAGTTATGGCTCTGAGAAGCCTTTCCCTCATGAAGATATCAAGTTTATGTTTCACCATGTGAGAAGAAGTAAATGTATGTATTAAAATTGTCATGGCAATTGATAAGATAGACTTTAAAGTGTATAGTCACTTCAGGGACACTTTTCTATTCATAGTGTATAGTAAAGTAATGCAGGTATTGTACTGTTGTGCCTTGCCAGCAGTTTATAAGAAAGCCAACAAATAAGTTAGTAATTTAATGTTCTTATATGAGAATATCATAATAAACATCACATGACCACCATCTCTTATGCTTGTGTATAACTGTTGTAACTGACGAAGGCCACAAGCCAGAAACTAGTCTGGGGATATTGGATGAGTAGGCACTAGATGGGGATTTTATGCACAAGCTTTCTGGCATCCCTTGATTACTCTAGCTTCCTGTGTGGTAATACATATAGTGAATTTTTCCTGTTTTAATATCATAATAAGAGATGTACATATGTATTATTATCATCATCATAATCCAGAAGTAGTTCACCAATGGATTAGTAAGACAATTAAAGGTTTAAATAATTTATTACGTTAACATCGGCAAAATCTAGAATGTTGTATGGATGGCTTCTGAAAAGTTTTACTATTTTATTTTATTAAGTTAACTAAATGTCATACAGTAGTTTTCTTATCTAGGTATTCTATGATAATTAATATTATCATGACAATCTGCTGAAAATACTTAGCCATTTATCAATTAAGGATTAAGTTTTCTAATTTTATTTTATTGCTATAAATGGATAGTATTAGTTAATACACTAATCAATAGTAGCCAACTGAACATGAAAGTATATCTCAAATATTATTATAAGTTATATTTTAAAAGCCTTAGTAAATGATTATTCTATAAAAATAGAATAGAATGAAGATTATGTTTAGAAGTAAGTCAACAGAATAGCAAATTATTCTTATTTTAAAATAAATGTATCATAGAATGAATTAGATGTTTAGCTAAAAATTAAGAAAATTGAGTTAACAAAACCGCCCAAATTTTTGTATAACTAATGGATTGGTTTACCAAAGAATAGGTGATTATTTTTGTTTATCATTTATGCATCTTTTACAAGGCAGCATCTGTGTTTGCAGATGATCTTTCTTTATTTTAAAATATGTGTTATTTAAAGTGAATTTATTGTCAGCTGTCAATAAATGTGTTTTATTATTATTAAATTTTAGTCTTCATCTCTCTATATGATTTCTTGAGCCCCGAATTATTAATTATGCTACAGAAATATTGATTTAAATCAGATGAACAATCTTCATAAGATACAGATCTAAACTTAAAAATGCAGAGTTGCGTAAGAATTACAATTCCAACTGTTAGAGTTGCATTTAAAATAAAACTATTTATTTTGATTTACTTTGAATTTATGTTTATTTAAGACTGCATATTATTTAATTATTCTACAAATGAAGATTAAATTATTTCAGAAATTGATTTTAAATTATGTTGTTGATTAATATTAGAATGACATAAAAGGTACCCTTTCCCTTCTAGATACTCAAATGTTGTCCTGGGTAAAGACTTTGATTTTTTTCCAAATTATCTTGTTTTATGCACTTGTTATTTAAATTAAATATTTCTTTAATTAATTATTATTATGCTTATTGTATGTTGGGAATACATTAACTTATAAGAGAAGTGTATGTTTCCTTTAGTCTGCTATGAAGTCATTCATTTATTTAACATTATGGTATGACAATTATTATATAAAGAACATTGAGATTATCACATACTATATTATGATTACCCAAAGTACTTTTATTGTTGAAAAAATTAATAGTGTTGCATTAACCAATAAATTATTGTTAATTATATTATAAGAAAAGTACATTAGCTTTTAATTTATAAAAAATTATTTCAGACCAGGCAATATTCTGTATTTGGTGATAAAACATTTGTTTTCAAGATATTTTAAAAGGGTATGATAGAAGAAATCCCTTTAGTATTCTATATTCTATATGATATGCAAACTACTTATGTTACTTGGGGATCCATTTTTAATATGGGGAAGTTTGGTTGATGTAAAAATTTTGTATAAGAAATAAGTGAGGTTTCTCCTCTTCTTAATTTGTTTGTCTCTTATGATAATATGCATTTGTCATTATTTTAGTTCCCTTTTATTTTAATGCATGCCTCAGTAGGAAATATAATTATAACATATAACCACTGAGCTTAGCCAAAGGATATCATAGCCGCTATTCTCAGGGTAGAATATATATATATGTAATAAATAAAGTGTGATATATATATATTGATTTGTATATTATATATATATATATTAATGGTCACTGCAAAGAGCCTTTAATGTATCTGCCGTATGAGGGCGCCATCTAGGCATTTGAATCTAGAAAAAATTATATAGTAGGCAGATATGCAAGTTAAGATTCAAAAAAAAAAAATTATATATATTATTCTGACCGTTTGCCCAATGTCACTAGCTCATAGAGTAGCAGAGATTTAAACATTTTTATAAGTTTTAATAGATTTATATTCTCAAAATATATATTAAATATTTAGAACAATAAAATAAAAGAAGCCACTGCCAGTAATTAACACACAAATAGATTTTATTAACGCACATTTAAAATTGAGGAATAAATTTATTTTTAGATTTTAACATTAATAATTTTTTTCAAATTTAAATTCAAATTACTATTTAAATAGATCGCACAGATGTATATTTAATTATATTTTACTTTAGCATGTCGAGCATAGATAGTCTACATAGATTTTTTTTCACTTAAAAACTTATCAAATATTCATTCAATCTCAGACTAAAAGTTTGTAGCCAGCCCAATGTCAGCTTCCAGATATATATTTGCAACCAATGTAATATGAAGATGCTAGCATAAAACCATGCCGACAGGAATGTGCATCTGACAGCATGATATTATTTGAAGGAAATGATCCGTGTCCAGAACAGGAAAGTACATCTGCCTGACTAAGGAATCATGTATATAATTTTTTTAAAAGAGTGCTACGTATGGGGGAGAGCGGTCTTTCTGTCATCTTATAAATCCCTGTCCATAGAGCTAGAAGGGGTCAATGGTGCAGGAAATACATCTGCGACCATTTCAATGATATGACTGCCTCTTTGGGGTCATGCATTCAGTTGGGCACATTGCCCTGTATGCTAAACACGCTTCACATTACATTAATATAAACACCCATATATCCCTCCACAAGCATTGCCCTAAACACGAAACAAATAGCCTGAAATTAAAATCCCTTAAATTAAACATAAACGAATTTAAACATAGTTATTAATCTTTATCCATGCAGCTATCTACACCCAACTTTAAATTTAATACATTTTATTTAACAGATAGAAATAAATAACCTAGTTAAATACAAACATAAATAATTAAATTTAAAAAAATGGAAATGATTGAAATAGCAAACGTATATAAAAACAAATATTTATAATTGATTTAGAGTTCTATTCTTGGTCAGATAAGAGTACATTCATTTATATTACTTTTTTTTTTTTTGGATTGATTACTTATTGACGTTATACGGTAATTATTTAAAAGAAAGTTCAATTGGTAAAAGTTTATATTTTACAGATTCTGCAGATTTTGAGGTCCATCTTCGTGATCACTTATGTAGATTGTTTGTTCTTCCTTTTTAAAAATGAAGCTGCTACTTGCCATTCCTTTTTGGTCCCTAACTGTCATAGAGAGGTCTCAGCTGGTTGTCCAGAAATTAAATCTATTGCAGACTCCTACATCGTGTGAAGTCTGCAATACAGCTACCGTTCATGGGTACATTCAAAGTCAGCTCTCAGATCAGAATTATAATAATCATTTGGCTTTTATATTTTTCTTAGTCTCTTATCATCCAATCTTTGGATTCAACCGGCAAGACGTCACTAATCCTCTGGTGTTTCAATTACGGTTCGTGGTGACATTTCTGGTGTTTGCATTGGTCATTTAATTTCTTTGTACTCTCTTATCTGACCCTTTAATTTATTTTAAATGCCTCAAGGGCCAGTTTGCTTTCGAACAATGATTTAATTAATAAAACAATCATTTCCATTTTCTAAGGTTATAGAAATCAACATTATTTCTATTGTCAAAATATCAATCTTTATATTTTTACTTTTTTACAAAAAAAAAAATACTTTCAAATACTTTTTCTTAAAATAGTTTAAGTTTTCCATCTGCGGGACAATATATATATTAAACAACTTTTAATTTTCAGTTTTTAAGTTTTTTTTCTTTTTAATAAATCAATTTTTATTTACGATCTTTTTATTTTCATTTTAAAATAATGTAACGGAATATTATATTCCGTTACAATATATATATCAGTATAAAATGGGAGCAGTGAGAGAACAGCATTACATATCCAAATTGAGGTACCAACTTATAATGGAATAAAAATAAAATAATGTACAAGAAAAAAATATTTGATAAGTCTTATGAATTGAGGCATCAAACATCATAATAGTGTAGAATGCACAAGAGATGGAGATTCTTCAAAATCAAATCAAAGATTCAAAATTTATAATAATTTAAAAAAATATTGAAGCAAAAAATAATTAAAGACCCTACTTATATGCCCTGACATCAAATCACTAATTCATGCCAATACAATAAAAAAAAAAAAATGCTAACTCCTATTAATGTCTTATAAATCATAAAGTAAGCTATAACCCTTAGGCTGCTATAAGTCGAATTTATGTTATCTTCAAAAGTGTGAAAAATAAGTCCAATAACTCATAGGATTTTATTACCAAAATTTATTATTAACTTTAATACCAATAAACAGTCACAAACTTAGTAGACTGACTTTAATAATTATTGAAGACCAGTGTAATGATAATATCACATGATCACAATTCTTTATGCAGTGCTCACAGATCCAAGGTTCCTCAGTGATGAAAGCCACAAGGTAAAAACTTGTCAGGGGATATTGAATAAGTAGGTACTAGATAGGGAATTTATGCACAAACCTTCCTGCATCCATTGATTACTCTGGCTTGCACTGAGTGGCACTATTATATGGAGAGTTTTGCCTTTGTGTAACAATAATATTCAGATTACTCACTAGTTAGATTTTATGTATCCATGTTTATTATTTTTGAAGTGTAGAATATGATCATTATACTTTATAGTTATTAAGGTAAGTGAAATTCAAAATTCAAATTTAATAAATAATAATGATAGTCTATTTACAAAGGGATACTAAAAATTATGAATATAATATAGAAATTAAAATTTTATATGTTTTATGATAATGTGTATATTCAAACTATCAAGTGATGATAGACAAAATACTTATTCCAAAATCAGGGGAAAATACTCATCAATATATTAATTTTAAATAAACAATATAAAATTATAAAATAAATCCTAACTTTTTGCTATCTATCCATCAGAAAATACTGAATAAACTTATACAAGTTAATAAGCAAAAATCTATTTAAGTACTGATTATAAACTTTAAAAGACTATTGCAATTTTCCCGTAAGTATCCACTTAAATATTTGTTCACATACAAAAACATATGTTAAAATACAATTTATCCAAACCACTTTGAACACTTTTTAGCAAAACTGTTTATTTGTACATATATACATACACCTACATTTCAACTGTCTTGCAGTCTTCTCAGAACCAATTTACTTTAAACTCTTAAATTTATTTGTACCTATATATACACACATACGTTTTGACTGTTCTGCATTCTTCTTCAGAGACAATTTACTTTAAACTCTTAAAGAAACGTTTTTTTAAGAGATTAAAGTAAATTGGCTCTGAAGAAGACTGCAGGACAGTCGAAACATAGGTGTATGTATATATGTACAAAAAATAGTTTTGCTAAAAAGAGTTTGAAGTAGTTTGAATAAATTGTATTTATATAGGATATTACAACAAAATATAGAAAAGTATGATTTTGGTGACCTTTAAATATATTAAACCATAAATAAAATCAAATAGTCTGTAAATGATGACTAATGTTCATTGTCCAAAAGTTCTACTGCACTTTGAATTTCTTTCAACAAGTTCCAAAATATATATATATAATCCATTAAAATGAACCAAAAATTAGAATGCAGCAATCGAACAAAGAAAGGGCATAATGTTTGAAGTTTATTCAATTGAGCTAATAACTATTAATTTCCAGGAAGGTATTAAGGCACATTAATCCTTTTAAATAATTACTATTAAGTTGAAAGTTATATTTTAATTTTATATGAAGCATGAATGTGAACAGATATTGAATTCCATAGGTGATTTTATTTAATATTTCAGCTACCATAATTTTCTATTTTGAAATAATTATCACTTTATAATTTATAGACACTGTATTGAATGTTCATGTAGATTTATAGCAAACACTTTATTGACATTTTGTAATTTAAATCATTCTACTAATTGGTGTCAAACATGTGTTAACACGGTATAGTTTTTTTTTTTCCATATGTCATAACATCGGCCGGGACGCGAACCCACAACCGTCTGCAACCAACTACTTGCTTGCAAGGCGGCTGCGATGACCTCTCGGCTAACAACGCTTGACGGTATAATTAGTCAAAACTTTTAGTATTTTTTCAACAAAATAATCATTCCATTTAGCAAGTTGTTATTATTTAAATCTTTCGTAAATCATTAATTTTATCCCTTAGCAGTTATATACTTATTTATGATGCGCATGTGTTTGTATATCTCCATTGAATTTTAAGCAAACATTTTAAACTTTACTCATAACAGGCCATTACAAATGATAATATTTCATTTTTTTGTTGCTTTAAAAATCTCTCAAAGATCTATATATTGACCCAGGAATAAATGTCAAACTTTTCTGTCTAGTTATCTATCCATAACTTTATTCAGTTTTATTTATACACATATTACTTTTTTTTTTTAAAAAAAAAAAAAAAACTTGATATATTAGTGATTAAACTATTAAAGAGATACATCCTAACTAGGAAACAACAAATAAGAGAAGAGCTTAAACTTGAAACCATAGGCTTGTTTATACTATTTTCTCATTAACATAATTTATGAAGTAATCAACTTAAAATATTATGTATATGCTACGATTTACACTTTTATTTTTAATTATTCACATCATTTGCATAGGTAATCATTTATGGCTGTATGTCCTTTTAGGATTTTAATTTTTTTTTAAAATAATAATATATCGTTCTTCAATTTTAAAATACTATTATAAATGGTATATTTTCCTTCTTTTTTTTGAATAGTAAATATTGTTTTTTAAAATATTCCGAATTTTAAAATCTTTCATAATAATCTTGTATTTTAACAATAACTATATACACATACGTACATTCGTATGCACATAGCAGTGAATACATAATCATTATCCAGCTATTTACATCCGATACTAAATATAGAGATAAGCAATGTTATTTTGACTTTAAAAAATATGTCTTTGAATGTAAACAACTATGTAGTAAGATTTTAACTTTATCGTTACTTTTAAAACAGGATGTCAAGCTTTATCACATATTATTTTGTTTAAAAAAACAAAAAAAAACAAAGAAAGCGGGAACTTATTTTTAAATGATAAAATATAAACAAAACAATTGGTGTATTTTATAATAACTTAAGATCAGACCTAATAAGATAAAATTAGATATCATTCTGATCTTTATAAAAAATGTTTTAAATGAGCTTTAGAATAAAACATCGACATTTAAAATAAAGGGCAAAAGCAAATTGAAAATATTACTTTGTATTCCAATGTGCTTTATAATGACTTAAAATTGCATATAATAAGATAGTCTATCAATACATATTGTTGGTTTAAATAATCAACAAACTTCTAAGCAACAAATGGATGGCTTATTTTTTACGTATATATACATACTCAAGATATAACTAGAATCGGACAATATATATATTGTAATGATTTATACTATACATATTTATACTATATTCCTGGAACATTATCTATAATTATATAATATGAGATGAACATGAAATAATATAAGTTATCATCCTATCAAACATTACAAATAAAAGACATTTGCAAAATCATAATCAGAAACCATTATAAGTCATTAGATGCCGAATTTATATATATTATAAAAACAAGCCATACCTTTATCTATTTAAACACATATAAGTGTTATAGTTACAGTATATAATTCAATATAAAAATGTTGAATCATTATATCAATGCTGATCAATGGCATATGAATGTATGATGAGTGTATTGATTTTTAATAAAATAATAATTATTATAAAATGAGTGAAATATAAAAGTAATATTTCTTTTGACCATACAATTAATTCTATAGAGAAATATCTGGATATGCACACATTGAAAATATATTACTGTTCAAACCTAGCTTGAAATCACAAGAACTTTTTGGATTGTGACACACACATGTAATACTTATTTCAATTATAGTATTAAATAACCTCACAGAAATAACTAAAAATAATGATTAATACATTTTAATTAGAAATAATGATGATAATGACAATGGTGATAATGATGATGATAATAATATAAAGGTCAGATTAAGTGTCAACAATTCAAATACATACATTATTCTGATTTTACGTATAAATAAATATTATTTTCATACATTAACAAATTCAAATAATCAAATTTACAAAGATAAGGAATTTGTCATTTTTACTAATTAAATACAAATATATCTTTAAAAATGTAAAATATATCATTTATTAATAAATCTGTTGTTTTATAATAGCATGTTGAAACCACCGGAGGGCATTATTACTATGATAGCATACAGAAATATGCCGTTTAGGCGGCCTCCACTATCGAACGTTTTATTTCTAATGCGTAAGCCTAGAAATAGTCCGTTGTACAGGGTGGCTGGTGTGTCTATTTCTATGCTAATGCACAGAAACATGACATTTAATCTGCCGCAGAAGCTATTGTGTCAGCTTACAGCTCAGATTTGGGGTAAGCATTTTTGCTGTGTGATCACATTTCACTTTTGGCTACAGTATTGTGTGAGGGTGGCTGGAATTTTGATTGTCAAAACTATTTTAATATTCATTAAGACCCCTTCCCCCTCTATCTCCCATGTTTTAGGAATGTCTACTAACAATTATGAGCATAGTCTCATGCTTCCCTAGCCCATATTTCCTGCTCAAAAAAATTGGCAAGTGTAGGTGCAAGCGCGCTTTGTATCAAATCATGCTCTAAGTCACGTTTCTGCTAGAACAATTGTGAGCTTAATCAAATGGCTGAAATAGGAAACTTTCCGAATGTCAAAGAATTCTCTGACTGCTGGAAGAGTTTTCAAACAAAAGAGCTTGAAGCTGCATGCGTGCTGTTCCCGAAGAGCCCAAAAAGTTGGTTTTAATTGCCGTATATATTTATGTTTTGGGTAATTACTGTAAAAACATTGTCAACCTTCGAGTTGCATTCTGTTCTGGTATGAATTGTAAACATCCCTCCCCCAAGTTTGACTTTGGGTTGTAAATGTTACCATTAAATGGAAATATATTTATTTGTAATTTATAAAAATAAAACAAACAAAAAAATAAGAAGCTGATTTTTCGTAGAATACCGAACCGAAAATCTAAGTAATGAGAAGAATAAAAAGTAACTATTTTCTAAAATTCATTTTTAATTGATGTATTTTTTTTTTGTTTCAAAATTGATTTGATAGTGATAAACAAAAAAATACATAGAAAAAAAACCCCAGCCCGAAAATATAAGTAATGAAAAGAATAAAAAAAATTAAGTACTTTTTGTAAATTCATTTTTTGATTTTTTTATGCATTTTTTTTGTGCTAAAAAAATTATTTCATATTACTTTTATAAATGTGATAAACAAACCAAACCAAAAAAAAGCCAGCCCGGCAACATTATATTTATCTTTGTTTACAAACAAACCATGCCCTCTGGCGGTTTCAACACGCTATTATAAAACAATCAATAAATCAAAATAAAAAGGAAATATGCCTATGTGTTTGAAAAAGAAGCTTTTTAATAAATGTATTTTGTCAGTTCTTACTTATGGATCTGAGACTTGGACACTTAATAGAAGAACAATACAAAGACTTCAGACCACTCACAGAAGTATGGAGAGATGCATGTTGGGAGTAACAAGAAGGGATCGTAAACGTAATGTATGGGTAAGAGAACAAACAGGTGTTACTGACCTCACTGAAAAAATTAAAAGATTGAAGTGGAGTTGGGCTGGACATATTGCTAGAATAGATGATAATAGATGGACAATTAAAATTTTAAACTGGATTCCAAGAGATTGTAAAAAACCTAGAAAGAGACCACACATGAGATGGATGGATGAAATAAGAAAGTATGCAGGGGTAATGTGGAGAAGAGAAGCTAAAGATAGGAAAAGATGGATTGAACTTGGAGAGACCTTCATCCTGTAGTGGATTGATAATGGTTGTTGATGATGATTACATACATGATGACTTAATTTGGATATATGAGCATGTGTATAAATATATGCACACATTGCATGTTATAATATTCTAATACTTTTTTCAAACATTTGTAAATAATAATTAAAAATATAAATCTTATTTTATTTAATAATATAAAAATAATTAAATGGTAATCATAGGCATTATAAGTGGCACACAAATGCTTTCTCTCACATAAAACTATAATATTTACAAATATTAAATTTTAATTTACGTTTAAAATTACTTTTAGCAATATCTTGTTCTTTAAAAGTGAAATTGCATCCACTCATTAAAAAAACACATTGGTCTATCCATTATAACTTTTTTTAAGTGTAAAACATACTTTTTATAAAAGATAAAATTCAAAGAAAATACTAAGATTCTCTGTCCCTGGAGGCTCGTCATAAAATTTCAGTGGTCAGTTACGTTTTCTGTATTTGCTTTCCAAATATTTTTCTTCTTAACTGATTGATTTATTTAAAAGCAGTTCACTTTCTGTTAGTATATAAAAAAAAAATCATTCTCTTTAAAAAAACACATTGAAGAAAAATAACTTGAGTAAAGTAGATTTGATTTTTTCTTCACTCTATAGAACTATATTTAAAATATATATGTGACACAATATTCATCTGTGCTTCATAAGTATTTAAAAGCTCAATGCTCCAACATGAGTAATCATATACTAGTAAAATTTTATACGTGGACAACATATATATATAAATTGATAGTGATATACTGTCCTACATTTTTTTTCTCATGTGTCATAGCATCAGCCAGGAAGCGAACCTGCTAACCTGGGACAACTGCTTGTAAAGCAGCTATCGCTGACCTCTCGACCACCAACGCTTGACTATTCTGACATACATTTATTCATACATTTCTAAATTGTTATAAAAATAAAACATCATCCTGGATTTACACAATCAGTAGGTTGACTTCCACATAGCACTGGAATTTCTAAATCAGCTGTTTTTAATTGTTCTGTCTGGGATAAAGCAGTATGCTAGAATCTTACTGCTATGTTCAGTATAGATATATAACACAAACATTATCAGACATCACTTTCATTAAGCTTCTATAATTTGATGGACTGTAGCCAAACAGGTTGTTAAAGATATGTGTATAGGTTATGATCCACATAAAAATCATTTCTTACTACTATATACGTTCAAATGCGACCAACATTAAGCAAGCAGATGTTTTTTTTCTATATTTTTACCAATCTAATAATTTAAATAAAAAATCTATGCTATAAACCCTATATTTATATTATACAGTGGAATTCACAAGTAGGCTAATTACAGAGAACTATTTTCTATCTTGATTAATAATTTAATTATATCAACCTGTTTTGCAGTTTGTATTTATTAAACAACATCAACTAGTTTCTAAAAACGTCTTTATTTTTTTAACTAAAACATATTGTAACATTAATATACATAATAAAAATATTCTATTTTTCAAAAATAATTTACATTTTGTCAATATCAGCAGTAAAATCAAATAAATTTAATAAACAAATTTATTATTTTTTATATTTGATTTTTAAATAATTTATAATGCATTAAAATATAAAATTTAATATTTAATCATTTATGTTGTTATTGCAGTCCACATATTTTCAATAAATGTATACATTAAATGTTGTGTTTTCATTTCTACATTTTATTTCAAACTTTATATATATATACACACACTCACACTATTATATTGTGACCATGAGACCAATGTTCCCCATCCCTATATATATATAAATAAATGTTTCTATGGATTATTATTCTAATAATGAATAGAAATGAGGTGATAATATCCATTAAATAGAGATAAACTCTAACCTTTGATGTTACCAAAAAATCAGATTCTACTAATTGACAACTCTTGAGGCTAAACCTATAATCACTCTTTTGTTGGGGAACTTTTGTTGAAGTAAAAGGTGTCCAATTTTTTTCACTTCAAACTCAAGTTTTTGTCCAGACTTAAATGCAAAAAACTATTTTTTATAGATATTAAAAAATAGCATCTTCCTTGACATTCTACAAATAATATTTTTAACTTCTCCAGAGAGTAGTATATATTGAATTAAATGTTTGTATGGATTTTTATTATAACAACAATTATATATATGTTTGTGTGTAAAAACCCACAGTTCTATTCACATTTTGCTATATTTTATGATTAATTTCATTTGCAAAGTGTTTTCTTTCAACAACTTATTAAAATTGTTCTGATGTATTAACTAAATTAGAGAAAATGGTAATTTGAATTTAAACAACAAGGTTAATAAATAAAAAAAATATATACAAGAGAATGAGGAAGAGCATAAAACTAATATTCTAAAATGATCTGACCTTTAATAACCAGCAAGACTGCTATGTATGGCCAAAGCAGAACTGATTTATATATCAGTGGTGATAATGAAAGCAAGGAAGAAAATAAATACATGAAGAGTGTGAACTTTTCTTAGTAAAACATCTTTTAAATGATTGGTGTTCAATCAAGTAAATGAAATTGTTGCATTTATTAGGAGACTTATCTTTTTTATTTATAATTTGATATTTCTAGAAAAATTAGTAATATATTTAATAATATTAAATGCTGTTTTGTGCAAAAATATTCATGATATCAGATTTTTTGCTCCAATATTACATTCAAAATGATTATGAAAGGAAATTTTTATTTTTTGTTAGAAAATGATATTATAATAACATACAGTAAAGAATATAATTTTGTTTATGAAAATATAATTGCATATTGTTTTCCTAAAAGTATGTGATGATGGTATTTTAGTTGTATTTATAGGCTGCACTATTTCCATCATCTAATATTATGTAAGTAATATGTATTAAAGCTTATAACCCTAAGATTATGCACCTAAAATGTGACAGTAGGGATCTCTACAAATCTAAACACAAGATTAACAACTTTAAAAGGCTGCTTTTGTCTTTTAAAGTCATTAATTTAGATTTGTAGAGGTCCCTACTATTGCATTTTAGGCATATAGTCTTAAGATTATAAGCCTTAATATATATTACACAATGAGTATATGCTTTACAAATTTTTAATTACATCTAATATTAAAATAGGCAAAAATTTCTCCATACAGTAGTGCCACTCAAAAAGCAAGACAGAGTAATCAATGAAGGCCACAATCCAGAGACTAGTTTGGGGATATTGGATGAGTAGGCACTAGATAGGGATTTTATGCACAAGCCTTCTGGCATTTATTTATTACTGTCTTGCTTTGAGTGGCACTATTCTATGGATAGAGTTTGCCTATTTTAACTACAGTTATGAGCAAGCATGGGAGATAGTGATCATGTGATTTTTAAAGGTTTAATACATCTAATATTATCTATAGAATGTCATTAGAAAAATTCCAAAAGTAATACATTAAAATACGGACAAAGATATCAGCATAGTCATATTAATTCTGTCAATTTGATTAAATAACTTATTAAAAATGACCAATTGGTTTATTTCTCAGAGCATAAAAATTGTAAGACATGGAGTTATAATTCATGAATCTTGCTACTGTATCCTAGACTAAACCACACAGTGTGGGTGCATTACAGCTACCGAACCATACTGATGGAAATACATATTTTGTTTAGATAAAAATGGTTATAAAAGCATGAACCAAACCAGGTTCAAAATAATATTTTAAAGTTTATATTACAATTATTAGAATATGATGAAACTTAATATTACATAATTATTTGTGAACTTATATGTTGAACAGTTTAAAATTTAATATAGGAAAAAAAATAAATGGTGAGATTTCAGATATAATAAAAATACATTTGTTGTTCTTTAATCTTGATTCATGCTTTCAACAAATATTAAATGCTAAAACTGTATCTATGAGAAAGTCTGTTTTAAATTTACCATGAATCTTGTTTGGAAGAATAATAAAATGAATATGGGTCTCCAGGATTTAAAGACAATAGTTTAAATACTTACAGGAAATGTAAATGATGTACAATAATTTGCTGATTGGTTCCACTTTACATTTTTTAACATTGTAATTAAAATTTAATTCAGAAATATTATAAAACATAATTCTGTTAAATCAGTGAATGAGGACATTTTATGTGATTACAAAAATGCTTTAATCCGACAGAATATTTTTAACAATTTTTGAACAATTATTCAGTATCTAGGCTTGTCAGATGGATTTGCTAATGATATATTATACATATGCATAAAAAGTTAAACATAAATTTCATGTGAATTAATCCAAAATACTTTTTTGTATTAGTTTACTGTTAATAAAATAGTCAGAATTTTTCATCAAACACATATTTTAATAAGTTTGCTTTAAAATAAACATTTAAATATGGAAATAATTAATTAAACAACACAAAAACATTTACATAATATTAGTGAGTTTAATTTCACTTATGCCCTCTATAAAAACTTTCAAGTGGTAATGTTTGATGGAAAAAACATTCAAATTTTAATATTAAATTGATCATTGTGATTGATCTTAAATAGAATTTGATAGCTGTGTTTAGTGGCTGAACTGTTTTAAGTTTTTTAATGACAACAGTTATTGGTTGTTTTCTTAACAAATATTGCCACTTGAAAAATCATTAATATTTCTATATAGAGTATGATTAAAATTAACTAAAATCATATATATAATAAAGCAAAATTCTCCATATAGTAGTGCCATCTTGTGCTAACAAGAGCAATCAATGGATGCCAAAAGGCTTGTGCATAAAATCCCTATCTAGTGCCTACTCATCCAATATTGCTCTTGTTAACACAAGATGGTCTTACTATATCGAGAGTTTTGCTTTGTTTTGAATTGTTTAATAACAATTATGTGCTAGTATGAGATAGTGGTCATATATATATAATGTTATGTGAAATTTTAAAAATCTACTTTAAATAATAACCGAACTACCATCTAGCTGCCATGTTAAATAACTTTTTACAGTAAAAAAAAATGGATCACTTCTTACTATATTTTAGATCTTTTTATTTAGAGATATCAAGAATAATAACAGCTGGAGAGCAAACTTAAATCAGTGCATATATTTTAAAGAAAACTGACATATTAACCTATACTCTCTCTAATCATTAATAATTATAGTCAAATACTTAGCTTAACCAATTACATTTCAATGTTTAACCCATTAACAGTAATTAAATTAATTTTTTTTATATAATCCTTAATATTTAGATTGTTTAGTCATTTGGTCCAATGGTAGGATGGTTTATTTTGGAGTTGAAATTCCATGAATCTCATTTCCACCTTTTGATATTTCCAGATATTAAACTGAATAACAAATCATTATTTTGCCCTGTGCAATTTAGCACAGTATTAAAGTGGTTGATTCTAGAACTAAATGTTTATGCATCTTGACCTCAGTCCTATGTTCAATGCTCGATTTTCTTAAGAACTTCTAAGCCGTAAAACCATTCAGTCATTTACTTATGTAATGTTTAGAAAGTATATTGATATATATATATATAGTCATTTTAATATATATATACCACTTTCATCTTTTTATAATTCAATGAAAGTTAAAAAAGTCTTTGTAATTAGTTTCTAGTTATAAAGTTAATTATAAATATGCGATTTGTCTGCGCATGCGTTAGTGAAGCTATAATTATAATATAAGGTTTAACCTGCCAGTTTAGCGCTTTCGAGATTTAGTATTCAAATCGCATATTTATAATTACAATTTTTATTGGTGAAGAGAAAAAAACAATTTATTATAAAATTAATATAATTAAATATTCTGCTAATTTAATTGTAAACAATTAACAAATTAAGAGAAAATTACAAAGTATTAAAACATGAATTTAAAGTTTTATTTGCAATTTTTATTGTTCAGTTATTTTAGGTATTGGAACTTTTTATGAATATCTTTGCAATAAACTATTCGCTTATTTTTTAACTAAATAATAAAGAATTAATAGGTATATATAGGCTTTTGCAAGTAAGCAATATTTCTGGGATCTTTTGCATAATTATTATAGAAAAAATATTACTATCTTGGAAAATGTGAGTTACTTAGCTTCATTCTAAGATTAATAAAAATTGAATTAAAATATAATGAATTCAGTATTCGTTACTTCTATTAATTTCTCCAGGGACGATAAAGAGGAAAATAAAATTAAATTGATTAAATAATAACTTAAATCATTTTGCCTAATATAAATTAATTTATATTTATATCAAAATGTCATAGCACATTGCGTAGTTGAAATGTAGTGGCAAAAAAGAGATATTGAGAATTAATCTAGGATTAATTTTTAGCTGAATAAAGTAAAACAAATTGGCGATATAATAAATAAAAAAACAGTCATTAATTTAAGCATTGGTCTAGTATTATTGATAATCAGATATCACATGATTACCCGAATTCCTTATTCTATGATTTTTTCAATGTCACATAACATCATAAGCATCAACAATATTATTCTTGAATATAGTGATATCATATTTCTTGACTCTCAAAGTTTATTCTGTTAACAAGAGCACTTAGCTTATATGGATACTAATACTATCCTTATTCATTGTAATTTTAAGTTATCAGTGGTTTCTATATAGCTACACTCTTACTTCCAATTCTCAGATAAGTAGATTATGTTTTTATTGAATGAGAATTTGGATTTAAAACTCTAACTGATGCTAATATATGACAGCCATTTTAAATCTATTTTATTATCATCAACTTTTAGTTTGAAATTCAAAATAAAAACACTTGAGTTGTGAACCCAGGGTAATTTGGTTTGCATAATCATTTAGATAAAATACTCAATCAGTAACTATATCCTCAGTTCTAATTTAACTTTAAGTATATTTTCCCTCAAGCTTGGAATATTACTGCCATCAAAGTACCACTTGATTTTCATAGCATGTTTACTTCATTAACAAGAATATTTCTCCTATTTGTATTTCAAGATAACCTACTGTAATCTGATATTATTTTTTCTGAAATTCCTTGAAAGTTTTTTATGTCTGAATAACACTTTCTACTGTTTTGATTAGGAATATACTACCATTAATCAAAAATTATTGTTCTATTCCAATATCTTCTTGAGTCCCAGGGAAATTCTGAAATTCTGTATGAGGTTTATGTTTTTGGATACATGGATATGAATAATTTATTGCATTAATACTATGAGAAGTGAATAGGCTAATGCAAGAAATCAATACTCATTAGAAAAAGCACTCTATATTATGGTAACAGTATATATATTTGAAAACACAATAATTCTATCCAGATCGGGGGGGGGGGGCATTGAGATATTTAAGAGATAACACTGAATGAACAAATGTGATGATATATATTGTACTGGTAAAATCATTTAAATATTTAGTATGTTTGTAATTAACCATATGTAGTGGTAATACTTCAGTAATTCAGGTTTGAAACATAACCAATAATACATATAATAAATATAAGATCTTCCAGGTTTCTCAAGCATATATCCATAATTATAAATGTAGAAATATCTCACTACATAGATTTGTAAAGCTTATAAATTCTGTTTAACTCAACAAAATTAATCCAACAACAGAAATGAACATGATGGTTTTTATTATTGCAATCATTCTCAAGTATTTTGTTTGTTTTGGGTTTTAACCTGCAGAAATGACAGGCACAAAACCTCATCAAAAGTGAATGTTTATTTGGAATTATTTAAGAAAATAACCATAATCATTTACCAATTTTTACTGTGACCGATTTGCATATCACTCAGTGGTTCACATCTTCTCAGAGCTGTGGATATTTTTATTAACTAGTATATGCATGTGTTAAGGTTACATATATAAAACAAAATGGATTAAGAAATAACAAAATAATTTATTAATGCAACAAAGTGTGAATGGATTAATTGTAGACATATTATGTAAATCTCAATGTAAATTTCCATCTTACATACATTTATTAAGAAGATTATAATAATAAAGAGTTCATATATTTTATTCTTTCTCTGTTCAGTAATATCAAAATTAATCCTAGAATACTCAATCAGTTTAGAACCAACAAATTCACATGTTTAGTTTCTTTCTCAGTAATTTCATTATATATTTATATGTAAACTTATAAATAAATATTAGAAAATACGGTAATTAAATTTTTTTAAAAGAACACTTCTAAAGATGATGATAATTTAACAGCTTCCATCTTTTGTTTATAAGTCATGATTTCAATTATAATATCTTAAAAATATTGCAAACGAAAAGAAATAATAAAAGAAAAATCAGGGAACCTATGTTAATATATAAATATAAGCAAGACTTAATCAATAGGCGACAGCAAATGTTAAAATCACAGAATTATGGGAAAGTTGACCTTTCAAAGTATTATTTGACAAAGACTACAAGGTCAATTAAAAAATTAAAAACATCAATTAAAAAAACCAAAGACTACAAGGATAGTTGAAAGTGCTCCATGTTCTTTTTAACAAATTGTAATTACTGTATTTTCTAATATTTATTTATAAGTTTATAATTCAAATCTAATATGAAAAGTTTGTGAGCGAATAAAAATACTTGTAAAATAATATAGGCACTATTGCACCTGAACGCAAAGCTATTTTATACTTAAAACAAAATAAAATTATACTATTCTGTGAGCGCTTTCAAGAGACATGCTCTCATCTTCATAGCTCTAAGTGAATTAATTAATTGAACTTTGCATAATTGCATATAATTAATTCACTTAGAGCTATGAAGATGAGAGCATGTCTCTTGAAAGCACTCGCAGAATAGTATAATTTTATTTTGTTTTAAGTATAAAATAGCTTTGCGTTCAGGTGCAATAGCGCCTATATTATTTTACAAGTATTTATAAGTTTATGTATATTATTTTGAAGAAATACAGACATCGATTTGTAATATTATTATATATATAAAGAGTCAATCATATAATATTGAATTCATTTCCCAAAAAATAAATTCAGATATTCATTTTTATCTCATTTAGCAACATCATGTATAAACATAAAGTCATTAATATATAAATATATTTTCAACAAACAGATTATCTATTTCATGTCTTACATTTAATAACTCCACACATGTGTGTATATATATATAAAGTGAAACATAACTCATCCTTTAAATTATTTTCAGTTCAAGTTTATAATCACAATCCATAGATAAAATACAGAATATTCTTACATTGAAGAATTTAGTATCTTAATTTTCAACAACCTTTTCAAATACATGTAATTTTTTGGCAATTTGGCTGTATACTCCAGTTCTTCTCTTATCTGGCAGATTACAGAAGCTGGTATTAGAAGTATAAGCAACTAAAGCACTACTAAAATGAATTTTACTTTTTAATATGTAGCCTATAGCCATTGAAGGTCCAACTCTACTTATGAAAGAAATGAATAATGTGCTAGCCACCATCAGATCTACTATCAATTAAATGTGCTTCTCAATATTAAAAAGCAATTCCAGGACAAACTCTCTACCAGAGTAATAAAACCAGTATATAAAGATATGGAAATTATTACCTCCATTTGCATGTCCATACATTTATAAAATTCACCTTTTTCAGAAAATATGCTCATCTTTTTTTTGGGTGTTAAGGTGAATTTCTATTTGTGAACTATTTTATAAGGCATTATCAATGGTCAGTGATAGATAAGTTAAATGGTATAATTATATATTTATGCCATTATCTGTTTTATACACTATTTTTTAAAATTATTACTAATGTTAATAGGTTTTAACACTTATATTTAATATTGTATGGTAGTTTTAGTTTTTTTTAATAATAGAAACTAGTTGGTTTCTTAAAGTTTAATGTTTTTTTTCCTCCACCACAATATTTTATTAGAAAGAAAATCACTCCCATGGTTCTTAGGTACAATTCATTTATTTTTTAAAAAAAGACTTTCAGGAGAAAAAGTTTTAAAAGGGATAGATTTTTTAAATATTTGTTATAGTTTATATTTAACAATTAATAATGCTACTGAGATCATTTTCAAAATCATTACTATATATGTATACTTGAAGATGTGCACATAACTTTATAAATTGTTTGAAAAGCTGTTTAAATTTATATGCAGTTTTAATTTATTTATTCTGTTAGTGTCATACTAATCTGAAATTAAAGGAACTGATATATGTATATATGTGCATTGGAAATAGCAATACCAGATATTTATCTACCATGTGAATTAATTATTATATGTTTTGGATTCCCCATGAATTTATTATTATTTCCATTTGAGATAATTGATATTTATGTTTGTGCTGGATAAAGTGACCTTTCCCCCCACAATCATATATATTATTGCTTCCTAACATGGATGATTGAAATGCCAATATATTGTTATTTTATATTTTTTAGTGGTTGGGATTCAATGCATATCACATAGGCTTAATTTTTGTAATAACCTGCATATAATGGTTTTGTTTAATGCAAATTTGAAATATATACGTGTGTACAATCTGAAGTTGTTGAGTCATTATCAAATTTTAAGAATTATCTAGGAATATTATAACAAAATTTTTAAGGACATGTAATATTTAAACTATTATATACACTATATGCTTATACAAAAATATAATTAGTATTACAAACTGTTATATTTATACTATACCATATTTGGACCTTATTGTATTAAAACTCTGTGATATTTAAACACTACAATTGAATTGCATATTAGGCTTTATTAAATTCTTAATAAACATTGTTATGTTGATTGTTAGATTTATCAGGTTTTTGGTTTAATGGTATCTGATATGCCAAATGCTATTGCCAAGAATCTTTGCTCTCCCTGATCTAGAGACAGTTTTAGATATCTGAGTGATGGTATAGCTGTGGTAATCACTTATACTTGGTATCTTCACCAGTCATCTATAAATTTTCTATGCTAGAGATTTAGTTGTGCTCACTCATGATGGATACTGTGTGCCTTCTCTCTATTACAATATGTAAATTTGCTTAACCATTTCTAATTTTTTATGTTATATTAATTATTTTTAATATATTTATCTATTTTTATTTGTTACATTATATACAATGGTTTCAATGTGTATTATGATGTTTAATAGTTTAATGTATTTTTATAATTATTTATAAGTCAAAAATTGTTTTTTTTTTCTTTTCATTTCTATTTTTTATGCTTTCTTCCTTTTGGTTGATTTCATTATTTGAAATGAAATACATAAATGACATTAAAAAGTTTACAAACAATAATTATTCACAGCACTTTATAAAAAATTACGTAAATAAAAAAATATATTAATGAAATAAAAAAATAACTACAAAAATTTAACAGTAGTAATAAAAAAATAATATTGTATATATAAATTGAAAATAAATAAAAATAAAACAATTTAAATCAATCTAATTGACTTTTCTTTTTATAATCCTTTGAAACCTCCTGGATAGAAAAGGACAAAAATATTGAAGTCCAATTTTCTTGTACTGCTTATCTAGTGAGATATTTTATTTTTCATATCTGAAAATTAAAATTTCCCCAAGAGAAGTTTTTTCATTATATTCTAAATTTTATGGTTTGTCTAAAATTCATAAAACTGAGATACTATTGCGACCTATTGTGTGTGCTATAGGTTCTCCCACACATGCTTTGGCTCAATAATTAGTCCAATGCTTACAACCATTGACAGACAGGATTCCATCAAGAATTAAAACTTCAAGTCATTTTATTTCAATAATTAAAAGCTTAAAACTAACTGGAACTGATTTATTGGTTAGTTTTGATGTTTATTCTATATTTACTAATATTCCTGTTGAAGAATCAATTAAGTATAATACCACAATACAATGATTTACCTGATTTTATTATTCCATTAGCGAAGCATTGCCTTGAAAATACATTTTTTGTTTATAATTCTCAAAAGTTTAAACAAATTAAAGGACTTTCTATGGGATCTCCACTGTCACCTGTAATTGCTGATCTTTTGATGGATAAGTTTGCAAGTCAAGTATTATGTGCAGCTACTAAAAAAACCTATTTGGCTTAGATATGTGGTTGATACATTTGTGATATAGCTGCATGGTATTGATGCCTTAAATTCTTTTCTTGTTTTTTTATATATAATTCGCATCCAAATATTAAATTTACTATGGAAGTGGAAAATAACAGATTGCTTTCTTTTCTAGATGTTTTAAATGCAAGAAAATGTGATGAAACATTATCAATATCAGTTTACAGAAAATCCACCCATACAAACAGATATTTTGATTTTAATTCTCAGCATCATCCTGCACATTTTTTTTCTGTAGCAAAAAATCTTTTGACTAGAGCTTATAATTTAGCTGATAAAGAATATCTTACTCAAGAAATAGAATTTACAAAAAATATTCTACATTTTAATAATTATAATAAAAAAAATCATATGTAACATTAATACTAAAAATCATATATAACATTAATACTAAAAAGAAAAAAGAGGATAGAATTAAAAATTCCTCTTTTAATAGATTAATTTTACCTTACATTAAAGAGGTTACTGATAAAATCAGTAGAAGAATATCTTGTTTTAATATAAAGACTACTTTTTCTACTGGCAAAAAAATTTGATTTTTTATATAAACCTAAGGACAGAATATTTTTATAATACTAAGGAGTTTATGAAATTACATGTTTGCAGTGCTCAAGGAGCTATGTGGGTCAGTCTAATAGATGAATAAATGGCAGAATTAAGGAACATAGAAATGCTTTTAATCAAAAAATTAGCACAACAGTTTTTACTTTCCATTTTTTAGAAATTGGTCACAAACCTGATTTTGACAATACAAAAATACTTGGCAATTTGGAAAGATATGATTCAAGAACCATGAGAGAGTCAATTGAAATATTAAAGAGACCTACTGGTTTAAATAGAGCTGATGAAGCACAACATATTCCTGCTATGTGAAAACTTCTCATTTTATCTAATATTAACTTGAAATTAATAGGTGAAAAAAATTGAGGGTAGTAAATATTTTGATAAGCCTCATATTGTGAATGCTGAACTACTTCAAGTTGAATCTCATTTCTCATCTCACACAGTCATGTTATTATTTGAGATCTAATGAATTTTCTTTCAAAAGTTAACCTTGATAATGGCAGTTGCTAGTCCATTGAAATATTGGATTGTAATACAAAATAAAACTCAGTTTGAACCCAAATATATATATATGAAAAACAACAAGTTCTAAATCACGTAACTTGCTATAGCTTGTATTTATGATCAATAGAAGGAGCTTTACCAAAATCTCCGTACAAGCGTATGTATACATAAACATCAAAAGAGTCAGAATTCACTATCTCTTTTGTTGGCTTCACCTTCAGATCAGCTGATTTCAATCTAATTTGCTATCATCAGTGAAGGGTAGGGACCAGAAACTACATCTAAACACTAACTCTTAGCGTTTATGAAACAAGTTCCTATCAGTTTGCAAGCATAAATTTTTCAGACACGTAATGTCTTCAAACCCAGCCTAACAAGCCAGATAGCTATATGGGTCTGATATCAGTTCAGATTCACCACATAGTAAAAGTCTCTGCAATATATATCATTGCAAAAACCTTCAAAGGTACATTTATGAAAAACAAAAACAAGTTATAAATCACATAACTTGCTATAGCTTGTATTTATGATCAATAGATCGAGCTTTACCAAAATCTCCGTACTATGTGGTGCATCTGAATTGATATCAGGCCCATATAGCTATCTGGTTTGTTAGGCTGGGTTTGAAAACATTACGTGTCTGAAAAATTCATGCTTGCCCATGGATAAGAACTTGTTTCATAAACGCTAAGAGTTAGTGTTTAGATCTAGTTTCTGTTCCCTTCCCTTGATTGATGATAGCAAATTAGCTTGAAATCAGCTGATCTGAAGGTGGAGCCATCGAAAGAGATAGTGAATTCTGACTCTTTTGACATTTATGTAAACATACGTTTGTACGGAGATTTTGGTAAAGCTCCATCTATTGATCATAAATACAAGCTATAGCAAGTTATGTGATTTATAACCTGTTTTTGTTTTTTCATAAATGTACCTTTGAAAGTTTTTGCAATAATATATATTGCAGAGGCTTTTTCTATGTGGTGAATCTGAACTGATATATGTGGTGAATCTGAACTGATATCAGACCCATATAGCTATCTGGCTTGTTAGGCTTGGTTTGAAGATAATTACATGTCTGAAAAATTCAATCTTGCAAACTGATAGGAACTTATTTCATAAATGCTAAGAGTTAGTGTTTAGATCTAGTTTCTGGTCCCTAACCTTCACTGATGATAGCAAATTAACTTGAAATCAGCTGATCTGAAGGTGGAGCCAATGAAAGACATAGTGAATTCTGACTCTTTTGACATTTATGTAAACATACGCTTGTATGGAGATTTTGGTAAAGCTCCATCTACTGACCATCAATACAAGCTATAGCAAATTATGTGATTTATAACTTGGTTTTTGTTTTTCATAAATGTCCCTTTGAAGGTTTTTGAAATGATATATATTGCAGAAGTTTTTACTATGTGGTGAATCTGCACTGATATCAGACCCATATAGCTATCTGGCTTGTTAGGCTGGGTTTGAAGACGTTACGTGTCTGAAAAATTCATGCTTGCAAACTGATAGGAACTTGTTTCATAAATACTAAGAACTAGTGTTTAGATTTAGTTTCTGGTCTCTACCCTTCAATGATGATAGCAAATTAGCTTGAAATCAGGTGATCTGAAGAGGGAGCCAATGAAAGAGATAGTGAATTCTGATTCTTTTGACGTTTATGCAAACATACGCTTGTACGGAGATTTTGGTAAAGCATCTATTGATCATATATATATAATAAATAAAATAGCTGTTAATTAAAACAAAATTGTAATTATAATAAAAATAATAAATTTAATGGTAACAAACTATTATAAGCAATCCTTAAATCCACAGAAGTACTTTCGGTTAGTTTTTTAAACCTGCCTCAACTGCCATTAAATTAAAAAAAAAACAAAGCAGAAGCAAACATCATCAATTCAAATCCCACAAATCTCGTATTTTAATGTTAATAGCTTGTCTATTTATTAAATTCATTTAATTCCTATTTATAAAAATTGCCTCCTTAATTTTATTTTTATTATGATTTCTCTCTTCATGAAGAATTTTCACATTTTCAAAATCAAATTTAAATTTATATTTACATGTTTTTTTATGATCAAAGAAAACTGAAGGAGACATTAAATCACCATTATTTTTCCTTTTTACATACTTATATAACAATTCATGTTCCCTCAATTTTTTCTCAATACTGCACCTAGATTCACCTATATATGTTAGCGTACAATCACAAAAAATTTGATATATGACATTACTTTTCTGCTTGATAGGTATGTCATCCTTAGAATTATTGACTAATTTATTAATATTGCTTGGAAGGTAGAATGAAACATTAAACACATTCTTATATATATCGTTAAAAAATTTTACTTGTGGATTTGAAATAAATGGAATAGATATCCATTGTTTACTATTAATCTTCATTTCCTTTAAACCATTATAACTTTTTTTAAATTGACGTAAAGTATTGCTTATTTGTTTCATTTTATAACCAACATCAAGCAATTTTTTTTTAATTTAATGGCAGTTGAGGCAGGTTTTAGAAATTAACTGAAAGTACTTCTGATGATTTAAGAATTGTTTATCAATAGTTTGTTACCGTTAAATTTATTATTTTTATTATAATATATACGTATGAAAATAATCATTTTGAGGCTGGCTATTTTGAAATATGGACTTTAATATATTAATTTCATAGAGCATGGTGCTGGGTTTCTTAACCATGTGGGGTGATTTAAAATTATATATATATTGTACCGGTCAAAAAACATCCACCACCTAAACTGCAAGTCGGATCCAAACTCAGCCAAACCAAACTGAATTCAAACCCAACTCACCAGCTCAGATTAATGGATGATCTAAAGTGATGGCACAGTGCTATGCGCCAAGGAACTAGCTCAATGGTTGGTGATGATTAGAGACCCCTGAACTGACACTAATATCAGATAATAAACTGACTAAAGATAATTTTAAGTCGAATCATATGTATATGTTCGGGTTTCCAACACAGACAGCAAGCATTAACATTAAAATAATTATTGAATAAGAGAATTAAGAAACTAAGTGTGTTTATACAATATTTTAATAATAATAGTAATAGTTTTGTTCAATTTTAATTGATGATTATATTAATCACCTCTAGCCTTTAACAGAGTTTATAATTATAATAATAATGGCGGTCCTTATTATATGCCAATGAGTATTATGCAATATTATGGAATTCTATGTCTATGCCCCCAACAAGAAACTAAAGGCAGATAAAGGTATTCGGTTGTAAAGGAAATTATTACTCTAATTTTATATGAAAGAATGTGAGATTTATTTTCACATTTGCAAATCCATTCATGAAAAGCAAGATGCATATTTAGGGCATAACTTTAACCTTTATTGGAAAACTTATTTAATTTGAGATAACTGAAAATTTGTTCGACTTTAATTGGAATCACTTCATCATGAATTACGAGCATAAGAGCGGGCTTTATTGGAACAGAGATGTAACAGTGCTGACGAATTATGAGTTATAAAATAAACATGAAAGATAATTGCTGATTGTTGGTTTAAGTAGTATGGTGGCTTGCATTTGACAAGTCTTACTGCCCTGTAAGGAGATGTGGAACACAGGGAAAGCCAGGCCGAGTCATAGCTACGAACCTTTGGTGTTCCGAATATAAGCGGGGGAGGAAGTGCTTTCTTCCTCTATAATTTAAAATAACAGTAATATTACCACCGACAAGCCTAACGAAGCGGAAGAATGCCCTACGTCAGCAACATTCAAAGATGTTGACTTGATAGTCACCATTTGAATAATAAAACCCAATTTATTATAGAATGCTGTACGTGATGACTTGATCAATTTATTTAAAGTCAAACGAGCTTTTAACTAAAACTATTTCAAAGCATTTATAAAATTATATTCATTATGCCTCAAACATCGTGCCCTCCCTGAATCTTAATAGAAAGTAACAGAAATTTGAATTAGAATATATTTAGTTGATTCCTTTATCGACCCTTTTGCAAAAATATTTTAACATCATAAATATGGATATATAAACATTTATAAATTAGATAGGAGCCGGGGACATAGGTTAAAATGGTGCTAATAATTTATTATTAGCCAATTATAAAAATAACAAACTTTTAATAATTTCTTTTGACTCGATGATTGATAGAATTGTATAAATCTAGTTCTAATGGGTGAGAATTACTATTAGACTTAATATTATATTATTTGCATAAGGCAAATGGAACAAAGGAGCTCATCGAAACGAAGGATTATTGGCATATAATTAAAAATAAACGACATTAATAAATCACTCGATAAATATATATTACAATAAATGAACCGCCATTGTAAGAAAGGAAAATTAAATCTAAGGACTAGAGATTGAGAGAACGACTATATAATTTACAATAGCATAAATAAAAAGAAGGTTTTATAAAGAATATTACTTAAAAGAATGAAAAGAGCTCTTAAAGGGAGTGTAAAGTTCGGAAACTGGCCAGAAAGTTACAGTTTATTATAGAAATATATTACCCATTTCTTCTGGGGCTGTTTTCTTAGTTTACATGTCCGAGTTGGTAAAACGTAGGCACGCATTTGGTCAATTACTTGAACAGCATTTTAATTGATTTTCATGATTTCGGCAGCATGATTGGTCCAGAAAGGATTTAGCGGCTTCATTGAATATTTCCAGGGGACTTCAGGAACAGTAGTCAGATTCCTGAAGTTTTAGCCCTCACCATGATAGGAACACTATTTAAATTCATGATTTTTAAACGCACAGAATTTCATGGCACTTTTCTGCAAGAAAGATCGCTTCTCCTTCTCCAAACTTTTCAGAGCTATACATATATATTGTATCTGATGCCTTCCGGCTAGCGCTTCTTTCATTTCAATGTTACAAAATTTACTAATTGATTTTAGATACATTCCTTTGATAAGGCTTTCAAGCTCATTAACTTGAATTCATTTTCTAATTAGAAAATGAATTTTTAAAATCAGAAAATGATTTTAATTAAGAAATCCTTACATTTTAAATACTTATCTTTTTTCTAATTAATAAAACTTTACCCATTGTTTTTGGAAAGGGAACATCTGAAAGCTTATCGAAAGAATATAGCTTTTAATCACTAAAATTTTAACAAATTATTTAAAAGTAAAATCAAACATTCCCGACGCAATGAAACTTTCAAACAATTATATATATTTAAATATTTACAAATATATACACACAATCCACGCAGTTATAATATATATAAATTCATGAATAATTCTATCATGAATTTATTAATAGAATTGATCAATTTAAACCTGAAATTAGTTAATTTCAATATACATTTATAAAATAGTTTTTCTTTAAGAAAACTAGCATGGATTGACCGTATAAAACCCCATTGCAACGGAAATTTAAGGTTAGGACTAGGGATTTAAAGTGGGCTTATAGCTAGATGTCATGAAGCTAGGATTGAACTCAGATCCGACAGCTTCAGTTATATATATATAATTGAAGCCATGTAGTTTGATATTGCATAGTTTGCTTGCAGCTTCACTTTATTAATAGTAGAAAAATGAATAAATAAACCAATGTCTAGGTAGTGAATTCCATCTTCATCTGATTTACAATTTTGTTGAATTTTAAATATGATATATATGTCTACTTTATAAAAATAGTACAAATTATTTTGAGAGTAATGGGTATCAAACAATCACATAAAGAATATTTTTCATTTTCATTTCATCTTGATGCAGAAGCTCTCACAGCAATTCCTTATATTTCTTGTGAATGTAATAAAAAGTTAGAATATTGGTCAGACATATTATGAGCAAAAAGTTAGAACATCCTTTTAAATAATTTTTATTCTAACAATATTGTCATTAATAGTGTTCTTGATTTTTTCTTTATTATTTCATTATCACGTCTTTTTATCATGATAGAATAAATTTTAATAGTGTATGAGACATACAGCTCTATAGTTCCACAAATAAATTCACCTCAATATACAGTTTCTTTTAAAATAATAAGATATATGTCAATTTTTGTCATATATTTTATGGCTTTTGTCATTAGAACATTTAACTTCTAGCTTTTTACTTCTATGGAGATTAATTTCTAACTATTCATAACTTAGCTTGAAAACATTATTGTGTTTTCATTTTGGATTCAAACTATAATTAATTTCTAACTATTCATAACTTAGCTTGAAAACATTATTGTGTTTTCATTTTGGATTCAAACATTATAGTTAGATAAAAAGTAAAACATTGCATCTGGAGGATTGCATTAGATTCTAAGATCTAGGTGCAATACTCTCAGATCCAAGACTCTTCACTGATGAAGGCCACAAGCTAGAAACTAGTCTAGGGATATTGGATGAGTAGGCACTAGATAGGGATTTTATGCACAAATCTTCCTGCATCCATTGATTACTCTAGCTTGCATTGAGAGCCACTACTGAATGGAAAATTCTGCCTCTATTCATATTATTTTGAGCAATAGTTGTATTTAATAAAGTGGGATTATTATACAGTGCTATTATATTATTCATACCAAATACATAGTCCTTCACAATTTTTCCTGGTATGTATAATTTTTTCCAATCTTTGTGCATAATTTTGCTTTTCATGCATAGAAACTTAAGCAATTGCTATAGATAATTATTAATGTTAGATCTACAGATAATCATGAAATAATAAACCTACTGTTATATAATCACGTTTTCAAGCAGATATAGTCTTACTGTTAAATATTAATTTTTTTCTCCTCAAAAGTAAATTTTGCCGAAATTTCAGTTCAAAAATTATATTGATATTTGTAGAAATATCTTTTTGATACATATCTGTTCTCCTTATATTTTTAGTGACAAACGACGTGCAAGTCAGCATTTCCGTTACGCTTATCATTATATTTATATTTTCACGCAAATCGTAAAAATGTACTTCCGATTTGTTTTAAACGCAGGCGTAGATAATTTGTAAGAAAATTAACAAACCCAACCACACAACACCCCCACACAACACCCACAACCAAAAACCCACACCACCCCCCCTACCCCCCCCATCCACACCCATTTCCGTTATTTCCTCCCAATCCCATTTTTTATTTTTCTCTTTCTTTCAACAAATTTTTTTTAAAAAAAAATATCATTTAAGATTAATATTAAAATATTAAATAAATTATTTGACCAAATAAAAATTATAATAGCAATAATTTAGTTCTTAATACACTTTTTAATAATAAATTAGTTATTAAAATATTTTTAGAATTATTTATTTTCCAATTATTGTGTACACAATATTCACTGCAGTTATATATATGTTTTTTGTTGTTTTACGTTTATGATCACCTTGTATGATATGGAGCAATGGAAAAGTAGGCGAATCCAAAGATCAAGAAAAATGGATCATTCTTAAATGAAACCTCTTTAATGCATTAGTATTGCATTAATAGGACTCCCATATATCACATCGATTAAATTAGGCAACATAACATTTGGACATGCAGCTAACTTAATTGCAATAATTATTTTCCTTTGATGGCATACTCTATCTTTCAACTTGCTAAAAGCATTAGCAGAATATTGGACGCAGTACTCTACCTTAGTATTTAAGTCAACCATTGTACTAGTCTATTAAACAGTTTAATATTCTCAAAGTTGAAACTAAATGTTCAAAAACTATTCTATCACTGGTTAATAAAGAACTTGGTTTTTAATAAATAAAACAGTTTTTATATGTTCTAATAAGTATATTCTGCAAGTCAGTTGTTGAATTGGAAAAAAATAGAAGGTGAAGGTTTTGTTTTTGCTTTTTTAATTAGGTCAATTAAAAAGACCATCATCAAACATATCTCATAACTTGATCTACTTTATTAAGAAAATTCCAAATATCCCTATCATAAAAATTAAAAACAATGTTGAAGCAAGTACATGTTTAACACCAGTTTTCATTTTAAATGCTTTAGATCTTTCAGAAAATCAATGGAAAGCAATATATTTCTAACACATTGTATTTGGCAAAAAAAAAAATCATATCTATAATTCTATTTAGATTTTTTAATAGTAGACTGAATTTAGGGTAACCATTCATTTATTACTGGAAGCAATCTATTCAAAAAATGCTTTAAAGTATATTTATTGTAATGGATAAAATATTGCATGATAGTCATTATAATCTTGTGTAACGATCCGGAGAATAGCACTTAACATAAACTGCACTACAGGGCGCCATCTAGGCATTTGAACCTAGAAAAATTTATCAAGTAGGCAGATACGTAAGTCAAAAAAAAATTTTTTTTGTTTTAAATTTTGATTCCGGTCGTTAGCCCATGTCACTAGCTCAGTGGAATAGCAGAGATTTAATAATATAATATAAGAATATATATATAAGAGGAATAAAATAAGCCACTGCCAGTAATTAACATACAAACATTTATTTATGCACATATATATAAGATTTAAAATTATTTTAGTATTAGTTTTACATTTTAACATTTAACATTATTTTTAACTTTACCTTAGATTTTAATTTACATTTTAATTTCTATTATATTATAAGTTTACATTTTAATTAAGTTTGCACAGATGGAATTATAAAAAAAAAATTGTTTTAATAATGTTGATTATAGATCGGTTACATAGATTACAATGGTTAAAAACATTTCAAAATAAACATAAACGATCAAAATATAAAATCATTGGTACCGACAATTGCAGAGGGAAATTTATAAGTAACCCAATAGTATTCACCATAAGATACTTGCATTGTCACCAATAACTTAAAAGACATCCGAATAAATACATTTTAGATACTCACCATAAGGTATCATTATTTATCGAATGTCTATATATTTTGATCAAATATGAAAACCCAAACATAGTTAACCGATAAACAATCCATGCAAGCGTCTATAAACAACTTAAATTTAATGCATTTTTATTTAGGGTCAAGTATGAATAGACTACATAGATTTGCATTTGAAAATAAACATTCTATCCTTATTTAACCTTAGGCTAAAATTCGTAGTCAAACTGGCATCAATCCATCTGATATATCGATGTATTCAATGTAATACGGAATACGGCAGCACCAAAAAGATTAAGAGAAGACATTGATTCTCATCAGATATGAATATTACATCTATCTAATGAGAAGAACAATAAAAAAAAACTCCATAGAAAGGAACTGCGTTCTCCGTCTTATAATTCCTTCCATAGGCAAACGGGTGAGTGCGGCGTATATATAAATGATTCTGCCAATAGCGAATCTCCGACTACATCTACTAAATACATCAATATATCCAATCCATTGACCCAATTTAACAACGACACAAATAACCTAAGATTACCCTCCCCTAATATAACTTTACAAATCTATACAGCCATTCACGCCCGACTTAAGTTTAACATTTATATCATTTAACTTAACGGAAAACAGAAATCATAATAAAACTTAAAGAACAAAAAATAAATAAATGGAAATGATTTTACAAAATAATTACATTAAATAAAGTTATAACTAATTAATAAATAACGTTGGTCAGATAGGATAATATTGCAATCATTTAAATATGGAAAGTTTTAATTTAATGTTCATTATTTATAAAGTTCTTATGGTTTTTTAAAATGTCCAATTTTATCCGTTGCTCGCCATGAACATGAATTCCCACGCCATCCTAAGATTGGTATTCTGTTGGCTGATTTATTTTTACCCATCCGGAGGTTTTTTAGTTTAGTTGGTCCTCAATGTAGAAAACGATAGTTCATTTCTCCTTCTTTCTTAGCAGAACTGAAGAGATTGAAGAGTGTGTCTTTTTCAATCCCTTCTCCTTCACCTCCACACTAACACATATCTGTCACATCTCTCAATAATAATCAATCCTAAATAATTTTCAACCTTGTCCTTTTATATTCATTTGAAGGATTGCATTTACATTACGTCATCGATGTGATGATCCTTTTTATTGAGGTCCGATTTCCCAATGGATTTATTTCATTTGCTAAAAGTTTCTATTGTTTTCCTATCTGACCGATGTTTTTACATTTAAATGCCCAAGGCTGGTTTACATTTGACTAATTAAATTTATCATTTCCATTTCTGATTAATTAACCTGTTTTCCAAATCAAAGATAAATTTAAAGATATAATTTTATCTCCAAATCTTTTTAAAATTTAGTTTTAAAATACTTTTTCTTTAATAAAGTTTTATTTTAATAATTTTTCATTATCTGTGTGATTTAATATATACGAGTTTAAGATGATATTTAATTTCAATTTTTAATTCTTAAAGAAAATTTTTAAATGCGAACTTTTTATTTTAACTTGTTTAATAATAAAACACAATGTAACGTCATCTGTGCTCGTTACACTTGTAAATATCCTTTGATTTTAAAAATTTGAAGCAATAAAAATGATCTTAAGAGATGGCACAACTTATTAAAACCATACAATCTAATATTTTTGAAACTAACATACCACTATCATATTTTAAGACATCCCCAGGTATTTCACCAAGACATGGAACTTTTTTTCGTTTTAAGAATATAAAGAGATGTTTAGATTTCATATGCTGAATATCTTTGTCCAAATTTAAATGTGTAGATAAAATGGATAAATCATTAAAAGATGTGATCTCAATTATTATCACTATTAAAAAGATGATGAAAATAATCTTAATTTCTGTTCAAAAATGTTATTACCATCATATAAGAAACTATCACTTCTGGATTCAATAGGAGTGTGATGTGATTTCTGAGGTCCATAATTAACTCTGATATTTCTGAGAATTAGAAATATATTTATTTTTATTATTATTAATCATTTTAAAAAAGTGAAAAGAGAGAGTTGTCGCTCACATATATATTGGATTTTATGGTTATTACAGGCATAATGATATAGCTTTTACTTAAATTTTTTGATTCATTTTTTTCTTACCAAATTTCAGTATTTTCTACAAAGGTTGTAATCATTTTTTTTTTTGTTCTTGTTGTTACTCCTGAAAATTGTCATATGTATATATACATGTGTATATATCCATTTACTTCTGTTTCTAATCATGACTCAATCCTTTTTTCTTTTCAAAAATATACAGTACATATAGCCATATAATTCTATAATTAAAATCACTTCTTTTCTTTTCAAAAACTTTATTTGATGTATATATATATATCCACTTATTTCCAACGTTTCGACTATCTTTACTCTATAGTCATTTTCAAGGATCTAGAAAAAACATTACATTATAAACAAACTTCACATAATAAAAACAAAAATAATCAAAAACAATATAAAGCATATAAACCCCATAAAATTTAAAAATAAATAAAATACATTAAAATCAATTAAATTAAAAACACAAAACATACACCACACTTACTTGACTCCCTTCTCAAAAAACTTTCCCTTTTTACATTTTTTTTCCTATCCAAAAAACCAATTGTTACAATAAAAAAACTTATTTCCTTTTTCTTTCTTATATACTTCAAAAATGAATTTATTTCCAAAATAATTCTTTTTCCTTCCCCGGTTTCTCTTCTCCCCCCCCCCTTAGGTATTTTTATATTTTTTCTTCATTCAAAAATAATTCTTTATTCATGTCTTATCCAATTCTATTTAAAACAGGTTTATATCTTTTTATATATACTAGATTTTAAGATTTATAAATGTTGGAGGGGTTAGATTGTATAAAGAAAGAATGGTAAAAGAGAGTTTATATATAAAAAGATATAAACCTGTTTTAAATAGAATTGGATAAGACATGAATAAAGAATTATTTTTGGAAATAAATTCATTTTTGAAGTATATAAGAAAGAAAAAGGAAATAAGTTTTTTATTGTAACAATTGGTTTTTTGGATAAAAAAATGTAAAAAGGGAAAGTTTTTTGAGAAGGGAGTCAAGTAAGTGTGGTGTATGTTTTGTGTTTTTAATTTAATTGATTTTAATGTATTTTATTTATTTTTAAATTTTATGGGGTTTATATGCTTTATATTGTTTTTGATTATTTTTGTTTTTATTATGTGAAGTTTGTTTATAATGTAATGTTTTTTCTAGATCCTTGAAAATGACTATAGAGTAAAGATAGTCGAAACGTTGGAAATAAGTGGATATATATATATACATCAAATAAAGTTTTTGAAAAGAAAAGAAGTGATTTTAATTATAGAATTATATGTGTATATATGCGCACATACACTTGTAATATTCGGTAAATATGACACCTCATGTTGAGTGTTTAAAATGTATTTATCTGTATATCTTTAAGTTATTTTTGTCAATGTGGCACCTTATGATGAGTGTCAAAGGGTTTATTCATTGTACATTTCCCGAAAGCAAGGCATCTAATAATTTTATATTTAGAATAGTGGTGAGTGTATAATTGTGCTGCACATATATACATGTATAAGAATTTATCTATCATGAAAGAAAATAGATACAGCACCTCATGTTGAGTGCCCTAAAGTATCTGAGTTAGCACAACCTTATTGACATGTTGTAAAATACAAAAGCTACTATTAGTTATGTAATGAAATATTTTATATTCCAAATATATTTGCGTATAGTTTTTTCCTATATTTACTTAAATAAAACAGGATTTAAAGTCGGGAGTAAAAATATATGCCCATACAACTGAAAATCTCTTTTTTGAGAAATATATTTCAAACCACATAAAGTACAACTTATTTATGCAGGTATCATTAGTAACCACGGAAGATAGCTGTAAGGGTTTATTATTATTATTATTCATGTAAATTTGCATTTATTTTCATTTATTTGCACACATCAAATATATATGCATTTATGACAATTTTTATTTATTTTGTTTATTACATCATTATAAGTATACATTTGTGGTGGATATCGGGATTTCAATAAATATTTAATCATGATATAAATTTGTTTGTTTTTATATTATTTTATTTGATAAAATGTACTCTTTCCTTATCAATCACATACTTGTAATAACCATTTAACTTACCCATTGAAGACACTAGATATAGAGCATACTAAGCTAGCCACACAGGATATCACTCTACTGGGTTGTTAAATCTTATTCTCATGTGCATATCCTTCTAGGAGGGGAGAAATTCATTTTTACTTTTTTCTAGGAGTGGCATACAAAAGCTATTAGTAAATAGACTTTTTAAAGATGTGTCCTTACCATAGGTCTTAAACATTTAGGCATTCAAAGAAAATTACTAACTAAAAGAGTTTTAATTGGCAGAGTTCTGTCAATTCCCTCTCTCTATCAGTTTAGCTGGAGATACCAATATGTTATGAGTACAGACAATTGGCTAAATTGATATCCATTTCTTACCCTGTTCAATCTATATCACTTCATGCACAATGCAAGATTAGGAGCATAACTCCACAGAGAAGTTTGGGACGGTACAGTAAAACTGGTGCCGAATGCTATCTTGAATGGTTAATTGAATCCACAAGAAAACAAGAGTTCTTAAAAGAACTATGTAATGTATTTCTTCTTAGGAAATATCAGCAATAGTCTAATCTGCAAATGAATCTCTAAGTGGCTAGATGATTGGAGAATTCCAGAGCCAAAGTAGTGAATGACTTAGAATGACTGCCAAAGAATGAACTGAATCCCACAACTCTGACTAAAATCTATCAACCCCGCTCATAACAGAATCAATTCAGGTACCCCCTGAGAAGTATGAATCAGCCAACCCTCTTAATTTAGCTTATCATTCAATCACAAATATTCCTTTCTATTTTTGCGATTAAATTCTATATATCAGGGTTTGATATAATGTTTAGTTTCCCTCTCAGACCATTAGATTAACAGTTATTACTTTGAAAGAATTTTTATTTTATATAAAAAAAGATAACATTTTAATTATGACATTCATCATCAAACATTTTGGTTTTTGATTAGATTTTTGCCAAAGCAATTAACATTCTTTGATTACAAATAAAATTACCGTTTTAGAAGAGTAATTAAAAAATTAAAAAATATATACAAGTATGTTGGAACAATTACTTTAATTATTGCTTTTACAAATATATTCCAATACACAATCCATTTGATCAATAACATTTGCTTTTCTCCATTTGAGTTTTTCAGAAAAAAGCAAAATACAAAAACATAAAATGACATATAATTAAAATGTACAAACAAGAAAAAAAAATACATGAGTTTATTATACATGCATTTGTTTGTGTACAATATTTCTCTGTCAATTGAATGTTTACTTTAAATTGGTGTGTGTGGGTATTCTAATGCTCAGACCCAACTTCCATTATTAATGTAGCACATTTATATATTCGTTGTGCTTAATATATACAAATTTGCATGTGTACTTGCTGTAATGTTCTTTACAGCAGACTTTGTGCATGGACCTTTGATAATGCCTGGCACAATATATATAAAACATAAAATTTTGTGTAGTTTAGCTATTAAGACAATGAGAGAGAAAGATTCTAATGGGAGATCAGGGGCTTAAATAGTTTTCTTGTGATGATGACATACTTATTATATTATCTTGGATTGTGTTGCTATAATATTATATGCTACATTCTCTAATAGATCTTATTACTATATGTTTTTGCATTATAAATTAAATTTATATATATATCCACTTTATAAAGTTCCTACAAATTCATTAGTGTTCTGTGACATTAAAATATTTTTTACAACTTTATAAAACAAATATTACAATATATGTTTTAAAAATAATATATACATATACAATTAAAAATCATATAAAATCATATTTAAAATAAAATAGATATTCCCACTTATTCATTTCCTTTTTATATATGATAATCAATATTTTTAAATATTGTTTTTAAGTAAATTAAATATTTTAAACAACTTTCAAATATATATAATTTAATATTGTCTAGTCATATTAATATATAAATACACATACTTGCATACATATACTGTAACGGAATAGCATTACATGGGATTTGAACCCAGGCATATGAGGTTATATTAAACATATATTCAATTGACGAAATGAATGACAGGAACAAAACTGTTAAAAAAAGCGGTCTTGCTTTAATAATAAACGAGAAACAGCCGTTTCTAAAGCATGATCGCAGCTATATAAGAGTACCTGTCAAATTTATTGAAATAAAAAAGTAAAAGAGTTTTTTTTATTATTTTGTTTTTTTTTAAGAATAAATCTGTAATCATTAGTTGTAAGTTTTTTTTTGCATTTTTTTAATTAAATAAAGAGAGAGGAATGATTGAACGCAAGTTTGACATTTTTATTAAATCATTTGAATCATTTTGAACAAAAGGGGAAAATGAATTAATTAATTTGCAATATGTTCTGAAATTCCAAGCGATCTAAAATTATTTTAAATGGGGGTAATTAGTAAATGTAAAATTAGAGAAATTGAAACAATAGGCAGGATATGCGTTGGTACGCCTAGATAAAATAAGCCGAATTTAGAAACAGAGGTGAGAAAAAGTGTACACTGCTATTGTACAACTCAGACTTCTGTCTCCAGCGAAACAATACCTGAAAAAATGGTCAAATTGAGTTAAATTCCAAAGTGGTGTAAACGATCCCAGAAATCACTGAATTGAGTTAATACTCGATGGACTTATAAGATGAAGGGACTCACAGGTGCATGGGAGTGATTGGGTGAAAAAAATTCAAGGTGTGAGGGCGGGAAGGAAGAGATCAAAAAGGCCGGACAGCGCTTTTAATGATTATTAAAAATTAGAACTAGAGAAGAAATAAAATCTAACTTTCGTGTAGAAATCTAACGGAGATGCGTTGCTGAACATAAAATTCGCGGCTTGACCGCCGGACCTCCGCGTCCAGCTCAGCTGATTGCCAATAGGATGCTCGTAACACCGGAGAAACTTCACATAAGGACCACACATGCTTTTGAGACCTTGCAAATTGCCAGAATGCTTCGTTAAAGAAGAAATCATCGCTCAGGATCCCTCTTACAGTCTTTCTACGTTCCACAGGTAGCTATCTTTAAATTGTCGTATTCACTTATGCACCAAAGTAAAATAACTTTAAAAACAAGAACTATTAAAACATTAAGCTAAAATGATAAAGTTACTCATGACCATTAATGAACGATTCGAGAACCTAACCAAATAAGTTTGCCTACAGATTAACATTCTTTAAAATATGTGCGAAGTCACCTTGAAATCTATATTTAAATTATCTCGGCTTGCCGGTCATATACCTGCATGAATTGTTATTAAACAGATTAAAATAAAACATTTATTTAACTAGTATTTTTTGTTATTAATTGCTTGGAATTTCAACATAAATTTATATAATAGGGAATGAGTGCTGGAGCGATCAAATTTGTTTGTATATGAATGAATGCATTTGATATTTTTGGTGTTGGGATTTGATTATATTTATGTTTATGTTTATTATGCTCTCTTAGATTAATATTAAGTGTTGATTAATTTATTCTGTGGGATATAGGGCGGGCCCTCATATGATAAGTCTGATTGATCGTGATTGAAAGATCACATATACGATGTAATTTGAAAGGTGATATTGGCTGTGTTCGTTTCTTGCTTCCGACTGGAGTGATGCACGGGCATGTTTTGTGATATAGTTGAGTGAGCTTATGCACATACGTGGCGGACTCTTATAAAAGTTCTCCTGGCGCCTACTACTTGGATTCAATCCGAATTTACGTATAAAATAAATAAAGCGTACGTGTATATGTGTTTGAAATTATCTTCACAGAACATTATGTAATCCCCCAGATGCAAGAACACAGCAGGTTCATAGAAGTGAACCATCAACCAAAACACGAGAATGTCACCGTAGGAATACGGCAAAAGCGTCCAGATATAAAGGACGTGACTTTACTGGGCTTTCGGTAAGGAAGCCGGCGATGGGGCGGTTACATTTGGCGCGTCAACGTGGCCCGAAACTATTGTTTCAAGTGGTGGGACCGACGTGGATACAGCTGACGTTTCTAACAACGAAAGCAAATTTAAAAGAGAGAGGGCGCTCGAAATAACAGAATAAATTATCTATTAAAGCGGGGGGAAATTTTCGGAATCACCATAAAATAAAATCATTAAACGTTGCTTAAGGGAGTGGGAAAGGGATTTAGTTCTCTTATTAGCACTAAAATAATCAAGCGTCCGAATATACTTAATAGTTGTAGAAGGCTGTGGAATAGCGGGATTCCGTGGAAGAAAGATCGTATATTAAAAGGAAGCAAATTAATAAATTAATTTCTATGTTAAAATTAAATGCAAATAATTTAAGCGCAAATAAAAAATATACATCGTTAAAAGACGTATTTATATTCTTGCACAAAGGAAGTACTGTAACTGGGATCTTGTTAGGAGTTTTGTGTTTTACTTAAAAAAAAAAGGGGGCTAAAGAAAGAAGTCAACATAGCGTATATATATAAAGACGCATATAACCATATAATAGATATAGCCGCACATATAATCGATAGCTGCTGAATAGAAATGGAGGGAACAGAGGGACCTGGGATAGTATGAGCGATAGAAACCAAATTGGAGGAATGACAGGAGCTGTGGGAATTTTGAAGGGCAAGGAGCATCTGAGGATAGGATAAGACAGTCAGTGGGACCCGCGGAGTAGTAGGTAACGAGCCGCGGATTATTATAATTAATTACAAATTGGGCATCAAACAGAATGGAGGGAAAGTGGATTAAACTCGAACAGTTCGAAGGGAAGGGAGACGAAAGCCCATGTCGACATGTGGAAAGTCTGAAGAGGTTGTTCTCATGCGGGCAGTTTAGCGAAGAATCGAAGATAGCAATTGCATGCAGCCACATCCAAGGGGAAGCAATGGAATGGTGGGAGGCGATGAAAGAGAAACCGGAAACATTCGAAGAATACCAAAGAGCCATAATGGGAAGATATTGGGGACTAGCCCAACAAGAAAGGGAAAAGTGGGCAATCGAACAAAGCAAAAGGGATGAGGATGAGACGTACAGTACTTTCATACAGCGACAGATGGCGAGATTAAGAAAAATAAACGAATACCAAGTACCGGAAGAGCGGAAAATTAGGATAGCAGGGCGCAACCTGCCCAGGGAGATCAGACGAATTATTGAGGGGGAAACTGAAATAAAACGAGTATTGGAGGTGTTGGATGCGGCCGAAAACGATGACTACTTTGTCAAAGAAGGGAATGATGAAATTAGGATAGCTAATATAACACAAGATGAAAGGGGGGAAGGGCCTCGGGGAAAACAAGAGTGCCCAAAGATCGAGGTATCAATCCAAGGGGTTCATGCAAGGGCGCTGCTGGATACAGGAAGTCAGGTGACTGTAATGGCTCAGGAAACCTTCGACAGGATTGCCCAAGGGCCAACAGAAATGAAAATCCTACCGTTGAAAGGGACCCAGATCATACTGGCCAATGGGAAAAGAGCAAAGATACAGACCAAACAGGTGTGGGTGAACATAGTTATCGCAGGGCAGGAATTCACCCAGATTGTGTTAATACTTGAGGGGCTGATACACGACTTGGTGTTAGGGTCTGACTTCATGAGGATGGCAAAATGTAGCATCGATTACGGGACCGGACAAGCAAGAATTGGGAGAGTCACCGTGCCCTTTGGGGGAACCATGAATAGAGAGCCAGAAGGGCAGAAGAAACTGCAGTGCATCATGGTAAAGGGGGTGATCGAGAAAAGAGTTGATGAAATGACGGGACCAAGTAAAGGGCAAAGAGAGAAGATTCAAGGAATACTGGAGACCTACGAGAGTGTTTTCTCGGACAAGCCGGGAGTAATCAATGGGTACGAACACCGAATCCGGTTGAACACCAGCAACCCATATCAAACGAGAACGTATCCAATACCTTTCCAATACCGGAAGGAGATCGAAACTCAGCTGGAGCAGATGATAGAGTGGGGGGTTATTTCAAAGTGTACTTCACCATACAACAACCCAATCTTAGCCGTAAAAAAAGGTGACGGATCGATACGATTGTGCCTCGATGCTAGGCAACTGAACAAGGTGACAATTCCGGATACAAACGCTCCGCCCATCATGAGCGAACTGATGACTAGATTTCAGAACAAGAGAATTTTTTCCACTGTGGATTTGACAAATAGTTACTGGCAAATGAGCCTCCATCCGGATGATCGGAAATACACTGCATTCAAATATAACGGACGGGCGTACCAGTTCAACCGCGTGCCTTTCGGATTAAGGAATAGTGGGGCAGGCTTAGTGCAGTGCATGGACCAAACCCTATCAGATGAAGTCAAGAAATTTGTCACCATGTACGTAGATGATATCATTATAGCATCTGGAGACATAGAGGAGCATTGTCAGCACTTAGAAATGTTGCTCCATGAATGCGAACAGAAGGGAATAAAAATAAACCTAAAGAAAAGCCACTTTGTGACCCAGGAAGTTAAGTTCTTGGGACACATCATAAGCCAGGATGGGATACGGCCTAACCCCGAGAAGATTCAGGCCATCCAAGAATTTCCAGTTCCGAAAAAGAGAAAAGATATTAAAGCATTCCTCGGAATGTGCACGTTCTACAACAAATTTTATGAAAACTTCTCCCACGATATGGAACCCCTACTACAATTATTAAGAAAGGAGCAAGTGTGGGTATGGGATGAGAAAAGAGAACGGAGCTTCCAGAGGGTGAAAGAAGGATTTTTAAAACAGACCATGTTAGCGTACCCGGACTTCGACCAGACCTTTTGGGTACAGACCGACAGTAGCGACATCGGGTTAGGAGCAACTTTGTACCAAAAGGGACTGGAGGGTGAACAAAGGGTGTTGGCCTTCATCAGCCGACTACTCAAGGACCCCGAACGGAGATACACGGTCACAGAACGGGAAGCCCTCGCCATAGTATGGGCTTTCAAAAAATTCAGACAATACCTGGTCGGATCCAAAGTGAAAGTAATCACCGACCATCGGAGCCTCGAATTCCTTAATAAAAGTTTTTTGACAAACAATAGATTAGAGAGGTGGAGCCTAGCCCTGCAGGAGTTCCAGTACGAAGTGGAATATTGCAAAGGGAAGGATAACGTGGTTGCGGACGCGCTGAGCCGTTACCCTGTGGGACAACAGCCAAATGTTGAGGCTGAGGAATTCGCGTACATTGCCGCTACTACCCGGTGAAGCAAAGAGGGTGAGTTTAGTGCGAACAACATTCGGAGGGGCCAGGAAGGGGACGAAGAGTGTCAACAAATAATCCGATACATACGTGAAAGGAAGCGAAATGTGGGGGCAGGTCAAAAAAAGGAAGAGACTGGGGGTCGGTTATGGAAGTATCGGGACCGATGCATCATGCTGGAAGGGATAGTCCAAAGGAAAACCGGGAATGGGAAACAAACCCGTATCGTAATACCAAAGGGAATGTGTGATCAACTGGTGGATAAGACACATCAGGAACGTGGCCATTACGGAACCAGCAAGACTGAGGGTTACCTTAGTAATTGGTTTTATTGGCCAGGGATGTCCCAAGACATTGCCAGAAGACTCCGGAAGTGTGAGGTCTGTGCGAGGACAAAACCATTAAACCGATCAAATGAAGGATCGCAGATACCGATTATCGTCCAGGAGCCAAACCACACTTTGGCTATTGATTACTACGGCCCATTGCCAATGTTTGGGGGGAAGAGATATTTACTGGTTACTTATGATTTGTGCTCCAAAATGGTCGCGGCGTACCCTATGGCCCGGGCAAATGCGAACCAGACCATCAAACTGTTGGAAACCAAACAGTTTCCCATCATCGGGAAGCCTAAGTGCATTTTATCAGATCATGGTACGCCCTTTGTATCAAAGACGTGGAGACAATGGGTTAACCGAATTGGGGTCAAACATCATATGACGTCTATCCGGAATCCGCAAAGCAACCCATGCGAGCGGGTGATGCATGAGTTGGGGTGGCTATTCCGTGTGTATACTGCAGGAGATCATCGGAAATGGGTTCGGGAAATTCCCCGGATCGTTGATATGATCAATACCTCAAAAAATGAGTCCACTGGGCTTGAACCAAGTCGACTTCATTACGGACGACCGATACCGTATCCTTACGATGATAGACCTGCGATCCGGACAGGGAGAGTGGACCGAAAACATGATAACCAGGTAGCATTACGGAGATTAGAACATATGGGGGAAAAGCGAAGGCAGACCGATAGGCCAATCCAAAACACCTTCACTGTGGGAGACAGAGTTATGGTAAGATCAAATCCGGTCAGTCGGCCAGACCAGAACATATTTAAGAAGTTCCTTGACCTCTACGATGGCCCCTACGAGATCGTCAGGGCATACGGGAATAATGCCTTTGTACTGGCACGAGGAAAAATGATTAAGGGGACTTTCAATGCAAGGGCACTGAAGAGGGCCGAATAACTTGGCTCCTTCTCAGAGCTAAAACCCGCAACCTCGGATTTTACTCTACACCGGGCGGGGAGATATGTAACGGAATAGCGTTACATGGGATTTGAACCCAGGCATATGAGGTTATATTAAACATATATTCAATTGACGAAATGAATGACAGGAACAAAACTTTTAAAAAAGCGGTCTTGCTTTAATAATAAACGAGAAACAGCCGTTTCTAAAGCATGATCGCAGCTATATAAGAGTACCTGTCAAATTTATTGAAATAAAAAAGTAAAAGAGTTTTTTTTATTATTTTGTTTTTTTTTTTAAGAATAAATCTGTAATCATTAGTTGTAAGTTTTTTTTTTGCATTTTTTTAATTAAATAAAGAAAGAGGAATGATTGAACGCAAGTTTGACATTTTTATTAAATCATTTGAATCATTTTGAACAAAAGGGGAAAATGAATTAATTAATTTGCAATATGTTCTGAAATTCCAAGCGATCTAAAATTATTTTAAATGGGGGTAATTAGTAAATGTAAAATTAGAGAAATTGAAACAATAGGCAGGATATGCGTTGGTACGCCTAGATAAAATAAGCCGAATTTAGAAACAGAGGTGAGAAAAAGTGTACACTGCTATTGTACAACTCAGACTTCTGTCTCCAGTGAAACAATACCTGAAAAAAATGGTCAAATTGAGTTAAATTCCAAAGTGGTGTAAACGATCCCAGAAATCACTGAATTGAGTTAATACTCGATGGACTTATAAGATGAAGGGACTCACAGGTGCATGGGAGTGATTGGGTGAAAAAAATTCAAGGTGTGAGGGCGGGAAGGAAGAGATCAAAAAGGCCGGACAGCGCTTTTAATGATTATTAAAATTAGAACTAGAGAAGAAATAAAATCTAACTTTCGTGTAGAAATCTAACGGAGATGCGTTGCTGAACATAAAATTCGCGGCTTGACCGCCGGACCTCCACGTCCAGCTCAGCTGATTGCCAATAGGATGCTCGTAACACCGGAGAAACTTCACATAAGGACCACACACGCTTTTGAGACCTTGCAAATTGCCAGAATGCTTCGTTAAAGAAGAAATCATCGCTCAGGATCCCTCTTACAGTCTTTCTACGTTCCACAGGTAGCTATCTTTAAATTATCGTACTCATTTATGCACCAAAGTAAAATAACTTTAAAAACAAGAACTATTAAAACATTAAGCTAAAATGATAAAGTTACTCATGACCATTAATGAACGATTCGAGAACCTAACCAAATAAGTTTGCCTACAGATTAACATTCTTTAAAATATGTGCGAAGTCACCTTGAAATCTATATTTAAATTATCTCGGCTTGCCGGTCATATACCTGCATGAATTGTTATTAAACAGATTAAAATAAAACATTTATTTAACTAGTATTTTTTGTTATTAATTGCTTGGAATTTCAACATAAATTTATATAATAGGGAATGAGTGCTGGAGCGATCAAATTTGTTTGTATATGAATGAATGCATTTGATATTTTTGGTGTTGGGATTTGATTATATTTATGTTTATGTTTATTATGCTTTCTTAGATTAATATTAAGTGTTGATTAATTTATTCTGTGGGATATAGGGCGGGCCCTCATATGATAAGTCTGATTGATCGTGATTGAAAGATCACATATACGATGTAATTTGAAAGGTGATATTGGCTGTGTTCGTTTCTTGCTTCCGACTGGAGTGATGCACGGGCATGTTTTGTGATATAGTTGAGTGAGCTTATGCACATACATGGCGGACTCTTATAAAAGTTCTCCTGGCGCCCTACTACTTGGATTCAATCCGAATTTACGTATAAAATAAATGAACCATCAACCAAAACACGAGAATGTCACCATAGGAATATGGCAAAAGCATCCAGACATAAAGGACGTGACTTTACTGGGCTTTCGGTAAGGG
>JAQFVV010001350.1:39379-78382 GCA_028023455.1 Epiperipatus broadwayi | reverse complement strand
GATGTAGACTAAGTCAACTAACGTCATCTATTCTTATATAAAATGCAGTTTCATGTGTGTATTAATTTAAATAAACTTTTATGTTGACAGTATCAAACAAAAAAATCTAATTCAAAGAAACCATAATATTGAAAGATTATTAGTTACTTTGTTCTCAAATCCAAAGCAATTGTGAAAGATTTAGAGAGCATTCATTAATTTTATTTATTCTTTACAAGAGAAAACATATTTTTTTACAGATTTTTATGTATTTATTCTTATACCTGTAAAATATTTCTGAAATATTAAATTTTTGATAGTATTATTTATGATTAAACTCCATATATACCTTTAGAAAAATTTGATTCAAGATAAATGTAATAATGTAAAGCAAAAAGTTGCAATTGACTGAAAAGAGAACACTTTCATTATTATCGTAGCAGTTAATTTTTAACACTCTTTAATAATTATAAAATGAATTTTAAATTTTAAAAGAAAATTATATTGTTTATTTAATCTTAACATAATTTATTTGGAAGTTAAAAATAGTTAAAACAAATATTTCATTCAAAAATTATGCATTTATGACATAACAAAAACAATTTTTCTAATTATATATTTCACTTTGTTCTTTTTTTTTCTTTATTTTCAAAGATGAAATATTATTTTTAAGAATGATTTTATTTGTGAACTTGTATTTGTAAAACAGTAATTTGAAATTTATGAAAATATAATAAGGAATAAAGATTAGTTTATTAAAAAACAAAAGTGAAAATTCAATTCAAATGACTACTAGACATTCTTCAAGAGATAAAATTTTGAAAGGTTTAAAAAGTCAAATAATGTTAAAAGTTATTACATGTTGTACTTTATACTACTAAATAAAAAAACATATTGCCTAAGCCTCTAATCTAGATCAGTTCACTATATAAATTATTTTAATCTTTAATAAACATTATTATATATAAATATTAATAAATTTAATTTCTATTAATAAAAACTTTGAGATAAATGAAAATATATTTGTAATACAAAATTAAATTTTCACAATAAATTAATAATTTGCCTTTTTTTTGATAAAAAAAAAGTGTGAAAAATTTGGTAACATGTGGTAAGTCACAGTAAAATAAAATGTTTATGCTTTCCTGATTAAGCCTGTCATATTAAAAAAATAAATATGAAAACAGTTTCAAAAACAATTAAGTATTAACAGTCTATAAACTAGCCATAATCAGAACATAAAAAGTAAAAAAACCTAAAAAAAATGTAAAAGATATTGCTATATTGTTTAATAAGGCAAATGAAGAATGAAAATGTTAAAAGTTGAAAAATTGAAATAATATTAAAAATCTACATCATAATTAGTTAAAATAAAATTTAGCTAATTAAAAAACAATAAGGTAGAAATTGTAATAGATAAAAAATGTTATTTTAGCAGAATAATTGTCTCACTTAGATTTTTGATAGTGATAGCTGCATATTTGTGCATTAAGTTAAAGATTGATTAACTGATTTTAATGATTATAAGTATAATTAATATTTTAATGCTTATATTTCTATAAAATTATTTATTTTATTACTGTGCTAAATAGTTACTAATTTTCTTTTTCGATAAGTTTAACAACATACTTATTACAATTTTCCATTATAAATTTTTTTACTCTTCCATATCATAAAATACTGTAGTGTATTTATATTTTTACAAGATTTTTAAACTTCTATCTCACTTACATCTTTCCAAAAAAAGTTATACCCTACCAAAACGTTTTTAGACATAATATATTTCTATGTTATTTATTATGCATTTATTTCTTTAATTAAACTGCATATCAAAATGAAGCTAAACAAAATATTTTTTATGTTTTTCCTATTCCTCTTTAATTCTTTATTTTATTAATTATTACTTTTTTTACTTGAACTATTTGAGAGTAAACCAATTCAAGTAATTTAACAGTTGTTTACCGATGCCCTTCTCTATATACTTTTGTAACATCCTTTTTTATTTATCATTTTTTGAATTAAATATACTATTTGTCATTTAAAAGTTTAGTAGTTATAAAGTTTACCTTAAATACAGAGTATGGAATCATCACATTATATATTTACATAACATATATACACATAATGTTAAATATATCATCTATATACTAATGCTATTATACTAAATGAGACACGTATCTCTAGTTAGGCGTACATATGGTATTTTTTGTACAAGCTTTAGAACAAAAAAAGGAGTACAAATATATAGTTTTATATCAAACCAAAAAAGCGAAGAGATTTTATTATTTTGATATTTAATTTCATTTTAATATTTATTTTAAATTTATATTTAATTTTAAACTTATTGTTCTTCTCATTTTTAATTGTTATCTTAAAAAGAAATACTTTTTTTATGCTGATGTTTTAGCATTCCATGTAATTAAACTTTTTCATAATACATATGATATTAAAACAATAGTGAAACGATGATTAGTTTATATAAGATAACTGTTAGATTTATCTGTAATAGTTTTTACAAAATAATAATATTTAATATAGCTTTACATTTTGAATAGTCTATCAAATAGTGACCTTTTGGGAAGAAGATCAGTATAACAGTTATGACTTCTGTTAGATTTTCTAAATATAAGATTGCATTAAACTTATCTAGAGCGTGATCTAATTATTTATCCCAACCTATAATATTTTTTAAAAAAATCATTACTTCGCCGGAATCATATAATATTTTTATACCAAATTGACTTATAACTCTGGAATATAACATTATTACAGGGCTTTATAACGCTCAGAGTTCTGTGAAAAATTGATATCAAAAAAGATGTTTGTACAATATTTTCATTCATGGGTAGTGATTGTCCACTTTTTTTTATTCATTGACTAAACTAATGCTAACGTTTAATTTATAATATCCAATTTATTGAATAATACTAAATTTAATAATTACCTGGTATTTTTCAATTTCAAAGATTTTGCTATTGTTTTGTAATCATTTATACTTCCACAAGCCGTAAAAGAAGTTTTAGGGTAATACATAAATTGAACAGCACACATTTCTTCGTGAGTGCTTAATCCACCCTAAAATGTAATATATATAATATATATATATATATATATATATATATATATATAACATTAAAGTTCTATATAAATTAAAAATCAAAATAATGTAAAATAAAACAGAAATAAAAAATAAAGAACTTTATAAATGGTGGAAAAACAACTACTTACTAAATTTAACATTTATTGTAAAACACAATTAAATTTAAATGACCATATTCAGTTTGTTAAAAAGTTATATGGAACTATTATAAAATAAGGCTGCCAAAAGCAGTTTTCTGGTACTAGAAAGGAGACTCTTTAATTCAAGCAGGAGAAGTTCTTTCTGTTTATTTCATATATTTTTATTATTGCAGCTGATATGAGTCACCACATCATAATGAATTTATTGATTTTTTTGTCTATGAGATTGAGATCAAAAATCATCATTCTAGAACTTCTCATTTGCTTAAAACCACTCAGCTGTTATTTACAGTTAGTGCCCATTACTATTTTAATATCTCATAGTGTTATTTACAGTTTTTGGATGTAGCATGCACCATCTCTTGGTCAGTTTTGGTCACAATTTTTTCATTTTAGGCTTATTTTATTGGAAATTTAAAATTTTAGTTATAAAAATGTCCACATATGGCATTATATTTTGGAAAAAAAATCAATGTGTCTTTGCTTCCTATTGATATATAGGCTCATCTCTTTTTCCTGATTGGATGGCTGCCAACTTTGGAAATTGTGCTATAGACATTTCTAAATGACAAAGTCAGAAACCAAACCAAAATGGTCTACACATTTGTAATTGATTTTGAAGTAAATAAATATATTTATTGTAATTTTTTACATTCATAAATAATATTTGACATTACTTTATCGAAATATAAAGTTTGATTTGAAAATTTTAAATTTTAGAAAAAAATAAGTGTGCAAAAGTGACCACTGTTCAAGACAATTAGTTGACCTCTACTGACTGTAATTTGAAAATCAAGCATTTCTAAATTACAAATCCAGAAATAAAAATAAAATCTTTTATGTGTTCATAATTAATTTTGAAGTAAATAAATATATCTATCATAATTTTTTACATTCATAAATAAGATTTTACATTACTTTATCGAAATATAAAGTTTGATTTGAAAAAAATTATTTTCTACAATGAAATTAAGTGTGGGAAAGTGACAGCTGTTCAAGACGTGTTTGACCTCTACTGACTCTAATTTGCATATCAAGTGTTTCTAAATGAAAAAGTCAGAAATCAAAATAAAATCTTTTACATGTTCATATTTTGTAGAAAATAAATATATCTATCATAATTTTTTACATTTATAAGTGAGTAAGATTTTACATTACTTTATTGAAATATAATATTTGATTCAAAAAATTTTAAATTTTAGAAGAAAAATAAGCATGCAAAAGTGACCACTGTTCAAGACAATTGCTTGACCTTTACCAACTGTAATTTGCATATCGAGCATTTCTAAATGACAAAGTCAGAAAGAAAAATAAAATGTTTTATGTGTTTGTAATTAATTTTGAAGTAAATAAATATATCTATCATAATTTTTTACATTCATAAATAAGATTTTACATTACTTTATTGAAATATAAAGTTTAGTTTGAAAAAAATTAAATTTTACAAGAAAAATAAGCTTGGGAAAGTGACTGATCTTCAAGAAAAGTGAATTATGTTGACAGCTACAGAACTGAATAATTTGCATGAAGAGATTGGTTGAAATATAATTATTTTGTTTTACCACTGGTAATTTTTAAAATGTTTTTTTTTATAAATTTTTCTTCAGTTATTAACATTATTTTTAATTTTTTTGTTACATTTAACCAATTTGAATCTAAAATTATTCAATTTTTAAAGGCTGAATTGAAACAATTCTATGTATTTTAGAGTAATATTTTAACAATGGAAACTGACTGGAAATGAAAGTGATGAGTAATAGTTCTCAGATTTAAGTAATGGACCAATATAAAAATTAGACAAAGGTTTTATAAGTTGAAGTAAGCAGTTAAAGTGCTAATCTAAAATATCAGTTGAGTTTCCATAAAGAAAGGATGAATGTGTGTGTGAATGAATGTTTCTTAAAATATATTCACAATTATGACAGACAAAAATAAATCATAATTTTAATCTCAGAAGACTGTATAGTCACCAGCCAAGATAATGATTGGCAGCCAATTTTGAGAGTTCTAAAACACTTTTGGTTGCTCATACCAGGTGCTGTTTGATGATGAACTTTTATTAAGTTACTTACAACTGCAGATCGTTTATAAGTAAATAAAGATTGCGAGAATTTGAAGTCTGTTTAATATTAAATAGAATATTCATGGGATTTATGAAGTTAGAAAGAAAAAGGGAAAAGGTAACTGATTTAATAAGTAGATAAATACTATTTGACGAAGACACAAACATTGGAAGTACAAAGGAAATAAGATTCATTATAAATACAAAATAGAATAACAACATTGTGGAGATTGACAGTGTGTAAAAGAGACTGGCAAAATTAGCTATACAACTTAATGGTAAATACTAAATGCAGATAATTCTCGTATACTCTGACAAGTTACCATTGTGAGAAAAAGTAGAGCATTTTTATATGAATGTATAAAAGGCTTTCATCAATCCAAATAATATTTTAAAGTTATCATAGAAAACGTTAATGCTAGATTTAGAAAATTTGGTTAAGGGGATAGAAATGAGAGAGAACAGAGCGTTTTTTAGAAAAATACAAAATAAAAAAAAACTTTTATATAAATTATTCTTTTTTTGAAAAAAAAAAATGCTAAACTTAAATAGACATGGAAACATCAAATTAAAGGTACAGAAAACCTGGATCATATTTTGTCTAACAGAAAAGATGTATTTCAGTATTATAATGTTCTTAATAAATTTAACACAGGATGTGATCATCAATTAGTAAAATGTAAAGTACACATTATTACAAACAGGAGAGACAAAAAAGTTATTAAGAAAAACTATTCTTACTTGACATTCATAACCTTCAAAAACATCCAGTGAATTTAAATTAGATATTGTAATCGTTTTCAAATATTAACAGATTTTGGAAATGGTTCAGATTTTAATGATATCAATAGGAAAATAACTGATACTATTTTTAAAACTTTAATAAAAAATATCTAGTACAAAAATAGAGCCATTTTCCAGTAAAATGGTTATTGACACTGATAATTTATGAAATAGAAAGGAATATAAAAACTGTAAAAAATAATGCATTAAGAAAAAAAAAACCTGAATATCTTGAATTTTGTAAAGTGATGAAGGAAAGAATTAATAATAACGATATAAGAAAATAAAATTGCGAATTAGCAAGGAGAAAATATACGTCCCAAATGTGCAGAACAACATCTTCATATGAGTAGGAAACACATTTTCACAATCAAAAAAAGAGAACCATTACCAAAAAGAGAAATAATATAAAATGTGGAAAAAAGTTCTATAAAGAGTTATAAAGTAATAAGGAACAAGAAACAGTATCTGCTACAACTACTATATCTTCTGAATTGCCTAAAAATTTGATTGAAGAAGTCAGACGTAATTAAATCTAAGAAGGACGAAAATTTCTAAATGATAAAGATGTATCACATGATTGGACAAATGTAGTATTAATATTAATATTTGAAAATGAATTATTTACATTATTTTTTTCTCGAACTAAAATATGATGCTTTTTTAATCATAAAACATATGTCAATTTTATATTTTAATTTGAGCTACGTCTTTTGTTCAATATATTTCTCTCAAACATAACAATATACTTCCTGCCAAAGGAAATAAAGACACTAAGCAGCTTGAATTTTATTGATGTAATAGTTACTAAAAATAAAATAATTTTTGTTATGCTGCTTTCCCCCAAAAAATAAACTCACACACACATTTATAATTTTGCTCGAATATAACTCTTTCGGCAGTTCAGATTATTTTATAGCAAAAACTGTTTTCATCAGAATAATTAATTTTACAGATTAATCATATAAGAAATTTCTTGAAAACTAATATTTCTAATGAAAGAATAACAATTATAGCTTAATCCTAAGCTCGCAAACAATGCTAGCAAAATAAAGATAAAAATAACAGTAATTGTTAAATCTTGTGTTTCTTTTTTCTCAGTGATGAGATGTTTATTCATAAAAAAAAACAGATACAGTTGAAACAAATGAAATTTCAGGAGCAACATGGTAAGAAGGGAAGGATATATGTAAAAAGGGAATGGGAAGTGAAGAGGGAAAATCATGTGTAGTCCAGGCCGGTTAGAAATGTATGTCTTCATGATTGAGTCCTATGACAGAGTCTAAGAGGATGGGAGTTGGAGGATTGTCCAAGTGTCTGTGAGGAGTAGAGGTGGGGCTAGTTTGGTATCTCGGGTTTTGAGAGTGCGAATTAGGTTCAAGAGCTCTTGATTGGCTGAATGTACTCTCTGGTCAAGATTAATGGCACATCTGAGCAACCAGAGAGCATAGATGAGAAAAACTGAAAGTCTAATAGCTGCAAAGACCCCCGGTAAATTACAAACTGCATTGGAAGTATACTGAAACACTAATATACCTATATTTATAAACATATTGGTAACATTTTATTCAAATGTAATTATTAAGAGATACTTAAATGAATATAAATAAACTTCATATTGGTATTATGATAAATATCTTAATTCAACAAAGCACAACTTTTTTTCTTTGTTTTTGAGATAAGATGGAAATAGTGAAATCATAATGTTAGAATAAATTTTTCACCAACATCAGATCTATCATTTAGAAAAGTAAACATTATTAATACTATTGTAATTTGCATGTTGTCATTTTATAGTAACTTGACTCAAATATTAACGATTATGTTTTATAATTTAATCAATGTTTCAAAAAAAAGTTCAAATTTAATATTTTTATATAAAACTCAAATTACCAATAAATGAACTTCCCGAAGCTTATTTAATATTTATCTAAAATTTAATATATCTATAATATGTTTACATATATTTTGTTATCCTCCGTCATTTCATTTACATACATTTGATCATTGTGCTGTCACATTACATTATATTGAATAACACCGTTTTATTAAGCATTATCATATATTACCAAATAAAAGAGAGCAAATGTACCTACATAATGCATATATTTTAGATACCAGATAGAAACACCTGTTCCAAAATTGTTTCTGTAATAAAACTTAAAATTATATTTATTTATTTATTTTTAATTCTCGTTGATTTCAATATAAAGACCTTGTGAGAAACATTTTTTTATTTATATGAGTTGAAAAATCATTCAAAAATATCTTTTTTTTTTTAATTTTCATATGTCAAATGCGTTGACCGGAAGCGAATCCGGGAAAGCTGCTTAGAAGGCCACTATGCTAATAACTAGATCACCAACGCTTGACAAAATCATTCTTTGTATGAAAATGATATTTTTAAAGCTTAGTAAAATAATATATTCACTTACAAGTGCAATGTCTTTAACCAATCTGTCTTTAATCAATCGACTCACTAGGAGATATATTAATAAGCAATATAATTTAGCTATTACATATTTTATAAATGTATTGCCATATATTTATTGCTATTTAGTTTATACATTTTCAATTTTTATATCTATTAACTATTAGCTCACCAAATCATCATGAATGCTAATAATATTTTATGTTGTCAATTCTGTCTGTGCATTGACAAAAAGGCCATAGAATCCACACACTTTTATAAAATAGAATCCACACAATAGATAGAGTAGTTGTCCGTTCACTTAAGTTCACGTTGCACATGAAAACCTTCTTAAAATATAATATTTTAAGTAAAATTAATATTTGCATTTAGCTATATTCACAGCCCTCCTGATGAGATGAGGTCCACGATCCATGAATTGGACATCCTTGATCTGAATAATTAAATTAGCACATTATATAAAATGTTTAAGTTTACAAAGTCTGTAAAAATCACCTAATATTTAGATTAAAGTGAAGATTTTCATGTGTAAAGGAAGTAAAAAATATATAAATTTCTCATTTCCTTTTGTACAACCACACCTAGGAAGAATCTGATTAGTGGGAGATTTAAATAACACCAATGAGAAAATTAGTGTTACATTAATACATTGATAAATTATACCTACAGTTATCAAGTATAGAGAATTTTTTTCAAAACAATGTTATGCTCAATGTTTCTGTTTCTGCAACAATACCTCATTACTATTCTGTCAATGACAAATGTGTTATGTTTAGAAACTTGGATAAATGATAATATTCATAATATTATTAATGCAAATATATATATATATATATATAATACTATTACAAAAAAATCAAGTCAAATGTCACATGACCTAATTTAACAAGCTTGTATTACAAATGTTATATATAGAGCCCGCAAATAAGCTCTTAACAAGCTTTGCAAAATATCCCCAAACCCAAACTGGTTTCTGCTACTGGCATCCTCAGTGAGGTGCTAGGATATTTAAACATTTGATTAAAAATACCAGGACAAGCCCAGCACTTTATCTAATGGATAACTATTAAGTAGAAAATCTGAAATGTTTAGACATCCATATGTCTTCAAATCCAGCTATCTAACTTAAATTAGGCCATGTGATATGTGAATTTATTTTTTTGTAATTTTATTTTTTGTTATTAAGGTTTTGGTGATTTTATATTGCTAAAACTATTAACATATTGTGTATCTGAACTTAGTTCAGTCCCATATAGCTATTTAAGTTAGATAGATGGATTTGAAGACATATGGATGCCTGAAAATTTTAGATTTTCTACTTAATAGTTATCCATTAGATAAAGTGAAATGCTTGAATATCCTAGCATCTCACTGAGGATGCCAGTAGCAAAAACCGGTCTGGGATTGGGGATATTCTTCAAAGCTTGTTAAGAGCTTATTTGCAAGCTCTCTCTTCTCTCTCTCTCTATATATATATATATATATATATATTATAACCTACACTCCCAACACGGCTCATATACATTACATGAGCGAAATGCCCAGGTGCCAGTTCTATTAATGAATAGAACAATATAACAAGATATATGATACAAAATTATTACTGAGACTCTTCAATTAAGTCTATGTTTGGCTCAGATCAGTGGGAGGCTATAGGAAGTTCATAAGATATATGATTATAAGTAAATGAAAGAAGAAATATTACAAAACATTAAATATAATGTAAATCTTTTTTATTAATTAATTGCGTTATAAAGAATCACAATGTTTATTTGTACAATCTATTAAAATATTCTTTCAACTTAATTTCTTCCTTTATCCAAGTATAACATATATCGGATTGCTATAATTATATTACTAAACAATTCTATGACTTGGCATATCATAATCTAAACATCTACTTTAATGCCAATCAAGAAATAAACAATAAGATCTCAGGGAATTTAACAAACACAGTTGAATTAAATAAATACATTGGCCCATAAGTTATAATTCTAACGTATGATAAAATGTAATGAAACAAATTGACCAAAATATTTTACTGTGTTTCAATAATAAGATAATGACAGAAATTTAGTATTTTAATCTCATATCATCATCTAACAAATATACTAACTTGGCAACCTTTCTAATACGTTTATCCAATGACAAATGTTCCTTATAATGTTTGGATTAAGAAAAAAACAGTATTGTCAGACATCAGCAGATTTAATATTATAACTCTAAAATAATATATCTATTTTATAATAGATTTATGAAATGTGGAGATGTGGAAATGGAAACACGAATGTACACAAGAATAACTCAAGACACAGTTTTTAAGATTTTAAATAACTAAAACAAATAATTTATTACAATAAATAATTTAGTTTAACATGATATTTTTACAATAGGACTACTTGTCTTACAGATTTCAAATTATCCAATAAACTTTGAGCATCAGTTCGAGACTATCCCCATTATATAACATTATTTATATCCTTTAAAAGCAAATTAACAATACATTCTAATATTCTAATTTTGCATATTTGCTTGGCTTAAGTGTTTCACTTAAACATAATAATATTCTAATTTTGCATATTTGCTTGGCTTAAGTATTTCACTTAAACATAATAATATTCTAATTTTGCATATTTGCTTGGCTTAAGTATTTCACTTAAACATAATTAAACATAACACTGACTAAATAATATATTATATTATTGGCAAACTAAAATATTTTGAGAGGATATTACTATTGACTAATAAAATAAATCAATTTAACTATATTTGGCCATCAACAAAGCAACTTTTTTCTAACTAATGAAACAATCATTTTTAAATACATCTACCTTTTCGCACATAACAATGAAATCATATTCATTCTGATGGTTTGATGATTTATAATTCTGTATTAAATAAATAGACTGTGTTTTAAACCATTTATTTCACCTTTTAATTTCAATAACTTTAAATCTTTATATTCGCGACATTATTCATATTATGCGTGTGTGTGTGTAAATCAACAATAATAGAAAACAATCTTTTCTACAAACTCTCCATTCATCAAGAGAATATTAAATAATTACTTCATTTCAGACAATGTCGTAAATCATCAATAAAACAAGACACTAATATTACATCAAGAATTTGACTTAGCTATTATCTGGCCACATTTTAAATAACACGGAGCTATATTTTCATGATTATACAGACTACATGTTCCGAGGGAAAATCACATGAGGAGTAAATAAATTCTTTACTTAATACTTCTACAATTATTCATCTAATTTTAAATACACTGTTGGTGGGGAACCTCTTCCTTATCACCAAGACTCTAAGAAAAACATCATATAACTTCCTAAATATCATTTCATAATATGCGTATAATATAAACTAGACTCTACTCATGGAGATTATTAAAACATACTAAATAAGCAAAATCTTTTATCCCTACAAAAATATTAGAACGCAATTAGATTATTTCCATTCACAAAGCTCTTCTACATATCTAACATTATATTTACATGCTGGCAGATAAATACACACAGATAACATACTAATCTGTTCAATTCTATAGAACACGACAGCATCCGAAATTTATACATAAAATATTCACAAACTGAACTTTATTAAACAAATGTCATAATTGTGCAAAATAGACACACACACGCGCGGATAAGAATATATATATATATATATATATAAATTTCTAAGATAATACTATATATATATATATATATATATAAATTAATTCTAAGTTATCTACTATGCAGATAACATGATAATTAAATGATACATTAAGATATAACTTTTAATTCATAATAGACTTTAAATTATTTCTAAAATTTAATAATTACAACTCTTACGAACGAACTTTCCTTATCATATTTAGCAAACTATTTCAGTTATATGTTAGTTGATTTTAAAGCCAAAACTCTCATTTCGAAATAATAAAATACATAAAATAAATGTAAACCTCTCTCTTTCGATATAATAAAAAAAAAAAAAGACATATTTGTATAAAATCAATTTGTTACCGGCATATCCACCACCCATGAGTACGCATTCCGAGACGATCTAGAATATCATAATAACCCAAATTATAAATAAACATAATAATAAGTGTGCCTACCTATTTATAATGTACATTAATAATGACAAGCAATAAACAAAAATAAAGATAAGTTATTTATTTTGTAATTTAAAATAAAAGTTCACTTGCAAAGCTCTACTCCAAATGATATGGGGACGGATTCCAAACTGAAGGAACATAAAATGAATTTCTGTAGGATAACTAAGAAAAAATATAATCATAACTTAAATATGACTTGGCACCTCCAATGTTCATAGCCGAGTTATTTGAGTTTACAATATCACACATAAGTAATTAATTTCTCTTTTATTATGACGAAAATATAAGACATTCTTAGCTACTGTTGAATAAGAAATATTTCATTCATTCCATAGTAGTTTTAAATTAAGTACACAATTATTCTTAGTAGTTTTCTTGAATAGCATTTGACACTTTATAATTTATTATATTCATAGTTTATTTTTAAATATTGCCAATTAAGATACCATGATTTATTAGTAATTCCACAATTAATACTTTATTACTATAGTGCATTTTTTTCTTTTTTTTTGTTTATTGAAGAGAACAGAAATTATCCCGCATTTCAGTCCTTCCATCCGATTTAAGTAAATATTTTGTAGGAAGTTTCCTTTGGTTATTTGAAATAATTCACATTCTATTTCTTTTATTAAACACATATTACTTTTTTTTAGAAACACCAAATAAATAAAGAATGTCACTTTTTTGTAATTAATTTAAGCATGACATGATATATATCATAATAAACATATGTTTAAGTTTACATTTAATTTTCATAAAAGCATAATACAGAAGAGAGTGAAAAATCCAAATAAATTCTGAAAAACAGTCATGCATACGTTTCCAAGATATATTAAAGAACACCCGTGGATTAATTATATAACAATAATGTCCATGCACTCTATATTTTTTCTTAATTATAGATAAATAAAGTAATGCCATCTTAACACTAACGATATACATTTTAAATATTAACAAGCATGAGGTGGTTAATTCAAATGTTTAAATTAAGGAGAGAATGAAAAACTAATGTACCTTTTAAAATTTATTCTTGCATTTTAAATAAAGACATTCTTCGGTAATTAATTTCCTAAGATGTTTTAGAAGTTTACTCCAAAGCTTTTTAAATCAATTTGACTTCAGCAACTAATGAGAACTTTACTGGCTGCAATTAAAATGATAATGAGCAATTTTCTACTGGAAGTTATCTGTTAAATAGACTTTTTTTTTAGCAAAAGGTCATTTCCCTTTCCAAGGTTACTCCCACATTTTTTTCATCCAAGCTAATTACATATTCAAAAAAATCTTTTCTTTAAAAAAAAAATCATTCTGGTTTTTTAGAATTAAATTGAGACAAAATAATAATAATAATAATAAAATAAATAGCTTTTACAAACTTGAAAGACATGAATATTAATTAACCATTAAACAAAAATGATTAATAATTTATTTAATTTGTAAAATAATTCACCTATCCAATATCCATTAATCATTGAAAAGAAATATATATCTGTTAAATTATTAAAGATAATTACTGTAATTTAAATGTTTTTATTGTGAATGTACTATTGTTTGCTGTTATTAAAAGATGAAAATGAAATGAAACATAATACAGACATATATGCATGCAGATGTACTGCAACCTAAATATTAAACTATCTTCACTAAATATAATTGAAATGGCTATTAATTGTTGACAAAAGGATAAGTATTAATGAATAACAGATTTTGAAACCAGTCACCCAATATTACACTAATATAAAATAACTTTGCATCTTTCTGACAAAATGTATCAATTCCATTAATAAACAACCCCTCTTCCTTACATTAAATACTTCATTAACCACAATAATAATAATGAATGTTTTATATCTTATACAGACAAAAAATTAGATTATATTGATTTAAATATTTAATTTATATGTAACACAATAAAAATATAAAAAATATTTACATTTGAATAACTTACCAAAGTATAATTATCTCTATCTTCAGTGCCATAAACACATTCCAAGATAAATGTATCATTCTATAAAAAATAATCATATATGCATAGATTTAACTCTCAAAATTGCACTTCATATTCTTGTATGATATAGAACCAGTCAAAAAAGTCATAAAACTGGTTTCTCTTGCACACACACACACACACACATATATATATATATATATATATATATATATATATGTGTGTGTGTGTGTGTGTGTAATTTCAAATGAAATAAATATAATAACAATATTCTAAAAAAATACTAAAAAAATTTCATATGCATATATAAAATATAAATAAAATCTTTGCTATAGTCATCTTACAATCAATTTTTAAAATTTAAATCTTATTATAATTACATAACAGTATGGTAAATTTTCTGTTATGTGATTATAATAATATTTAAATTTTAAGGATTATCTATTAATCAAGATGGTGGAAAATGCCATAAACTGTCTGTAGCAAAGATTTTATTTGTATTTTATATAGTCATATAATTTTTTTTAGTATTTATTTCAGAATGAATATATATATATATATATATATCATTAAAAGTATTCAACACTTAGACAATCTCAATATCAATAGTAATCAACCATTTTAAATGGTTGTCAGTGCAATCTCCTTTTAACAATAAAGATTGAATCCCACCTTCATTTATGGTCAAATATATTTATATAGACATTAAAGATTGCATCATACCCACAGGCATTGAAATTATAAATGCAAAGAAGTTAAAATAAATATCTTTAAAAAGATAAATAGAATCTGTTCTGAATGTATACTAGTAAGTAGTCACTTATAAAATTATAAACTGTAATTGAAATTTTCAAATTGTACCCAAATAATTACTTAAATAATAAGTGTAATAATGCTCAAAGGTAAATGGATTTGTAAGTAATCATTAAAAACCAGTCAAAACTTAATCAATAACAATCAGCAATTCCAACTGTTGTCAAGGTAACCTCCTTATAACAATCTGGAATCTCACCTTTATTTATGGTCCAATATATTTATATAGACACTACACATTGCAACTTGACCATGGAGAGTGAAATTATTAATACAAAGAAGTTTTAAACAAACCTTAAACAAGTAACACATATACTCTAATCATGTGAAATGGATATCTGAAAAGAAGTAAGTGATTGTCAAAATAAATTTTATGGACAATAAGTGGAATGTTCTGGAATTAATATTCTATGTGATTGTGGTCAACATATATATATATATATATATATATATATATATATATATATATATATATATATATATATATATATATATGAGAAGTACTTTCAATTGTTTCACTGACAATCTTTATCAACTGTTAATACAAATGTACAGGAAATAAAACCTTGCATTACCCATCATTCATTCCATTCAAATTTCCCACAATTCTGTTGTTTTTATATTAGCTGATTGTCTATTCATTAAATTTGATAAGCAAAATGATAATGTTTGGTTAAAACAAAGTATGAAGCTATCTAGAAATAGAAGTGGTTTAATGAATAGACAATCAGCTAATATAAAAGCAACAGAATTGTGGGAAATTTGAATGGATTAAATGATGGGTAATGCAAGGTTTTATTTCCTGTACATTTGTATTAACAGTTGATAAAGATTGTCAGTGAAACAATTCAAAGTACTTCTGGTAAAGAATATATTATTTAATTTTGAATAAGTGTGAAAAAAATTTGTTTGAATTATATATATATATATATATATATATATATATAATTCAAAAAATTTATATATATATATATATATATATATATATATATATATATAGTGACCCTGTGCTTTTGGAACATGGCCTCAATTAAGTATTCTAAATACAAAAATTGTACTGTATTTCTAAAAAAAAAGTAATAATAGTTGACTGATAAATATTACTATCCACTTTGCCTAGCTACAGATTATGTTAGTTGAATCAATATTATAATACATGTTGGATAATATTTTATAAATTGAGAAATTATTTTAAACAAAATATTATTATAATAATAACATAATATAAGCTTAGAACATAAAAAAATCTGTTATTTAGTTCTGAAAATTATAAGAAACCTAGTTATATAAAAGTTAATAGTGTCATTATAATGATTACTTTGAGTCAGTAAGTGTTTAAATAGTTTATTGGCAGTGTTAGTTTAATTAAAATATTATTGTATTATAAATATTTAACAATTGTAATTAATTTATAAGCAAGTAAAGTTATTAAAGTTTAGTAAAGTAATTAGCATCAGATAAAGTCAATTTGATGCATAATAAAAACTTTCTGTGTAATATGTGTGTGCACGTGAGAAGTTAAAATATCTGTAATTATTTTTAACTCTTATTTCTAATTGCTAAATTGTTTGATTCTAATATTAAAGGTTTTCATTAAAGTTAATTAAATTTCAGACAATTAAGTATTAAATGCTATTTTAATACTTCTGATAGGTTTAAATATATATAAAAAGGTAATAGTTTATCTTAAATAATAATTACAAATAATTACTATTTGTTTTAAATTTATTTTTAACTTGTTAAATCTTTAATTACTAAGTTTCACTTATTTTTTGTCTATGACCTTGGTAGTCATATGATTTTAATCAGTTATATAATTTTTGTAATTAGTTCTGCATTGTAAATCACATATTTCAATTTAGAGGTCACTGATAATTAAGTGGGGTAATTAACTTTGCCACCTATCATCATAGGTATGATAGGTCAGTTTACTGTTTTTTTGAGAGTGGGTTCATTCTCTGTTCATCAGACCATCTGCATCTTTAATAGCATTAATTTTTTATAACCATTATATTTTTGGTAAAAGTGTGTAAAATGGTCTACCATGAATGGCTAGATGAAACTTTTTAAGGTGTCTCTCTTTTGTGCTTAATTCAATTTAAACTTTTTATTATTATAATTAAATGCATGGAGGGAATTTAAATTTAAACTCTAGAATGGCACAGTTTAAGAAATTTATTTTTAAAGCTATTTATTTAATTAAACAAAAAAGAATAAATATATTTAAAATTGAAACAGACTATTTACGTATTTCTCTTTATTTGATATTATTCATCATGTATCAGAGGAAAATAATTAAAAAAACTCCAACTTGAAGTAAATGACAAAAATAGAACTCTAAAATTTTTGCTAAATCATTTTAATGTATTTCAATTATATTACATTGTCTGTAAGTGCTAATTATTGGATCGTTATATCCTGAATAGGTCACTTAATCAAATTTATGACTACACAATCTGCTCAGGAGAAAAAATTATATTTCAAATAAATTGTGATAAATTTACTAATTTATATTCATGCTCTTTGTTTGTAGAGAAAAACTTGATATATGCCTACCACTGAATCATAAGCTAAAATTTCCTAAGAAGCTGATACTGAAGAAAAAATTTTATTAGATGGGTTGCCTGCTCAAAGATAATGACATATGTTATGCAATATTAATAGGTAAACCACTGAAATTATTATCTCTATGGAAAGAATTATTAAAATAATAGTTTTATTATTTATTGAAAATATGTAGTTTGTGTTATATATAAAAAAAATATATGCACATTCTTCAGAAGAGAGAAGAAAAGTGAACTCTTTTTAAAATTAAAATGTTAAATTGATAAAAGTTATTTTGGCAATATTTTCTTTTTCAATAACTTGAAAAATAAAAGTCAAGAATGATTTATTATGTGATTTTTGCAAAATTTAAGGTAATATTTTATACCTTCGTTTATCTCTAATGGAGCCATGGTGTTCTTATAATAACTTCCAGACAACTTGCCAATCTTTGTTAATATTTCAAGCTAGCTAATACTTACAATTATACTATATTTCTGCTCATTTAATACAGCTATCTTCATTTGGATCCAATTTTCATTATTAGAATTAAGACTTTAGTTAAGATTTATTTCTGCTATATAATTTATTTTAAAATGTTGCAATCACCAAAAATCTTCATTTAATATAAAAAAATGGATGTTATTGCTTCTAGTGCTTTATAATTTCTGGACAAATGGCTGAAGATTTTTTTTTTTTTTTTGGCCCTTGATGGGTAGCTCAACATGGAAGTAGTTTTGCTAAAGAACTAAGTTTTAAAAAAATTACTGGTAAAGTTTTATTTTTATTTTTATAATATTGATATATGTGAAGATGTTTACCTTTATATGTACTTTTGTAAGGGTTTATAGTAAATATGTAGGTATTTACTACCATTTTGAGAAAAAAAATATCTTTTGGTATGAAGTTATACAGATAGAATGTATGGTTTTTATCTTATGCAATTAGAAAATATTTATCTTGATTATATATTGTTTTATGATATTTTTTGTATATCTTTCAAGGTAAAAAGCAGCATTTTATATTTTTCAGAAGTGCATATTTTTACATTTTAGGCTACAAAACTGACTTTTTATACAAGATTTCAACAGAATTTTTATTTTGTTATGAATTGTTTTATTAACAATTTTTTTATTATTATTATGTCCATTTATTTTGAAATAAGTTTTATATTATACATTGCTGTTTGATTATTCCTTACTTAAAATTAAGTTTATTATGCTATTTTTACTTATCTTTTATAGTTGTTTGACTGATGTGTTATTTTTCATTTGTTGGTTTCAGACATTGATTGGTGTACACATTTTAGTATAGATTTGTTATTATTATTATTAGTGATATTTTGCTACCTTGCCTATGTAGAATTGGTACATGCTTAGTATCTTCGTATTTTGTTAGCTTATTATGTATTGTGCTTTGTGAGATGGAAATGCTCTCCCCATAGTACTCTGCATTTTCCATGAGAAAATTTCTGATATATTATAGTATATATGTGTACCCAATGTGACCAGGATCCATAGAGGGGGCCATGTAGAGTTGATATGGTATTTTGATATAGATAATGTAGCTTAATCCCAGGAGAAGATTATCTTTTGATGTGTTTTTATTAGGTAGTGAGACAAAGTCCACACCTATATTTTATGCCTCAGAGATAGGCTTGAAAGCCACAATTCTTATAATATAGTATTTTGATATTTGTCTCTCATCCGAATTAAAATATATTTTCCACCATGGAAAGTATAGATTATTATGTTATATTAAAAGTCATGACAAGGATAGGTTAGATTTGAGGTGCTAATCCCTCAGGTGGGCACTTTATTATTTATAATGACTTAGTTGTGTGGATCAATGTCTGTATTGTGCTACTGAGCCTTGCTAGTACTCCAGAAGCAAACCAACTGAGTAGAATTAATTTTAAATTGTGTATTTTTAAAGTGCTTCATTAGTAAAGAAATACCCATACACAATGTTTATTTTCATCAATGGTAGAAAAATATTCATCACCGGACTTGTAAGTGATTTATAATTAGGGTTTTTATTATTGTTTTATATGGACCTTAATTTAAATATAATTTAAATAGTTATTTGTGTGTATGACTTCTGATGAATGATTCATATTCATTTCTAGTTTATTTTAATAATATAAACCATAATTCAGTTAACCATTTAGTAATATAATTTGTTACTATTAGAGGAAAGTAGTAGTTCAAACCCAGTTTATGATAATTAAATCAATATTACTTATCTTTTATTATACTTAATATCATGAGAATGATAGTTTCTGAATAATTTAAATAAGGAATTAATTTTTATAGAATATTTATAAGATTTAATTTAAAGCTATTATTACCATTGTTTAATTGACATTAAGTGTTAATTTAACATAATAGCCCAGTTCAAAAATAGTTCAGAGGTATTTAAACTGTGAAGTACAACCTGTCTATTTAACATAATATTTTAATTCCAAACCTATAAAAATATAATGTACCATTATTTTGTAAAGGGTAGCTGTGACTTAAATATTTTTTATTTATTATTAAAAAAGGCACTCTCAAAATGTAATAAAGATAATTTAGCATTTATAACAGTGCCTGTGATGGCTTGTAACATTCTACAAATGTTGTATATATTTTTACTTTATCTGATGAATAAACTTATAGCATATTATTTAATTTAATTTTGTTGTTGGTGTATTTTCTATATGCAAAATTGTTATCTTGGGCCCAGAATACTTAAGATATCAGAAATCTTAATGTATCACATAAACCATGCTTTATCAGATCTCAAACTTTACTGTTTGTGATAAGCAAATAAACATCACATGCCCACCACCTCTTATGCTTGTGTATAACTGTTGTTTTAAGACTCATAATTTTTTAGTTAAATGGAGATAAAAGGTGGTTGCTGGAGGGTTGCATTGGATCTTAAGATCTAGGTGCAATGCTCTCAGATCCAAGACTTCTCACCGACAAGAGCCACAAGCAAAAAACTAGTCTGGGTGTATAGGATGAGTAGGCACTAGATGGGGATTTTATGCACAAGCCTTCTAGCATCCATTGTTTACTCTAACTTGCTGTGTGTGTGGCAATATGTATAGTGAGTTTTGCCTGTTTGTGAAAGATATTCATTAGAGTTTCAATTAAAAATTTGGGATTACAATTTGAAAAACAGACATTTAATTAGCTTCACAATGAGTTTATTTCAACTCATTATTCAGATTGAATATTATTCAATTTATTCTATCAATTAAATTATTGAAATTAATTTTAATTATTTTATTGCCTTGTCAAGGATGGTAGGGGAATATAAAATGTACAGTACCTTTATCTTTCTATTATTCTGACTGATATCATGGATAAAAGACTGAATTATTCAAAATTCTTGTGTGACTATTTGATTTCAATATTAGCCATATTAAATATCTCCTTTTAAATAATTATTTTGTCATTGTTAAATTTTAGAATACATTAGCTTTTAAGTGAATGTTTTCTAGGGCCTGCCAGGATGCCAGTCATTTGTTTGACAACACATCACTATAAAACAATTTCCAAGATAGATTAAAGAACCCTGAGATTATTATTTTATAACTTATCAACTTGGTATTTCAATTATAAATGTGGTGGTGGCATAAGAATTTTAATATTTATTTTTCTAATGTAGCATTAGAAAGGTACTTTCCATTTTTCTTTTATTATACAAGAGAAGAGTTTATTTCAGATCATATTGGCAAATTATTTAATACTTTATAAGATTTAAAACAGACAAAACTCTCCATACAGTATTGCCACTCAGTGCAAGACAGAGTAATCATATAGGTCTGAACTCAGTTCAGTACCTATACATTTTGGTGTATTTGGTACTTTAATAACCATAGCCACCAATATCCTATTAGGCAGGATTGGTTTTAAGCCAATAAACATCACATGATCACCATTTTTTATGTTTGCTTATAACTGTTATTAAAACAGGCAAAACTCTCCATACAGTATTACCACTCAATGCAAGCCAGAGTAATTAATGGATACCAGAAGGATTTACTTTGTAATATATTGGAGAAGGCATAAGAGTCAAAGAGAAGATATTATTGTTTTAAAAGTGCAAAGGCTGATAGCTCAGAGAATGTGTTTTTGATGAAAGGAGAAAAGCTACTTTATTTTAAATTATTGATTAGGGAATGATTGGAGTTTTTTCTCTTCCCAAATTATTTATTTTATTTCTAATAATTTATTTTATTATTGTTAATTTATTTCTTTGTCTGCACTGCATATCTCTGCAGCTAAATTATTTTTATAACTAACCAACCATTGAGCATAGCCCACATTCCATTGATCCATTGATCCAGCCATTCATTCATTTTTAAGAGTTTCTCATGTAAATTTAATGGTTAGAATATATATAGTTTCAAGTCTACACCTTATCTACAAGTTATATAATAATTTTGATCCCAAAACTGATTATTAATAAGTATAAAAATTAAGATATTTTTCTTATGAAAATGTCATAATTGTGCAATAAATTTGGTATATATATATATTAATAATACTGCAAATAGATGTCTGTATTTCTTCAAAATAATATGCATTAACTTATAAATAAATATTAGAAAATACAGTCATTAATATTTTTTTAATAAGAACAAAAAATATAAACATCACTTAGGAATGCCAACTATCCTCATAGTCTTTGTCAACTAATACTTTGAAAGGTTAATATATAAATGCAGGCAAGACTTAATCAATAGACAGGCAGCAAACATTAAGATCACATAATTAGGGGAAACTTGATCTTTCAAAGTATTAGTTGACAAATATCATAAGGATAGTTGACAGCACTACTAAGTGATGTTTATATTTTTTGTTCTTATTAAAAAAATATCAATTACTGTATTTTCTAATATTTATTTATTAGTTTACACAGACACACACACACACTTATATATAATCATAGTATTATTTCTGGGGATTCCATGTAATAAAAATATAATAGCTAAATAGTTGATGTTTCAGTACAATCTCAAATACTTTCCTCAGAGCTTCTTTCTCAAATCACAAGAATGTATGTGGAGAGATTTAATATATATATATAAATGTAGCCTTCAGCATTATTACACTTATTATTTAAGTAATACTTTGGGTGCAATTTGTAATTGCTGCTTGTAATGTTATAATTGATTATTTATTAGCCTATTATCTGAATAGGTTATATTTATCTGTTTAAAGAGGCTTATTTAAACTTCTTTGTATCAATAATTTCAATCTCTGTGGTTGCTATGTCTAGCTGATTTAAGAGTGTACTTCCCATGAGTACAAATCAATACTAACTTGTAATATTTAAAAATTCTTTTTTTACAATCCTTAATAGCGTTTAACTATATATATATATATATATATAATAATATATATATATATATATATATATATATAACATATATATATATGTAATCATTAATATAATAAATCCTGAAGGCTTAGACAAATAATAATTAAGATCAATACTACCTTTAAGAGTCCTAGCTTACTGTTCTCATGTTTGGAGGTCAGCTCTCAGCACTTGAAGTCACTGTGCCATGGGAGATGACCTGCTCGAACATATATGTTCATGTGCACAGATGAAGCTCTAAGCACTAAATGTCTATTTGATCCAAATTATACTGAGGCATTCATTGTTTTAATTCCTGCAATTGATTGGTTGTAATCTGTCCATCCATTCAGGTAATTCCTCATTTTAATCTTCATGCAAGAATTTTAATTATCTTTTTGACTTTAATTAATGAGCTATTTTTATAGTTGTTGTTTATCTTATAAAGAAGATCTAACTCAAATTTCGTTAATATAAGTATTCTATTCTCATTAATTAGACTGGTATTCATTTTAGAAAATAATCTTTTTCTAATGTTAAAGTTAAAAATCTTTTACTTATTATTTTAAAAGAATCAGTCTTTTAAAATTCTTTAATTTATTTAACTTATAACTTTTTCTCTCTCTAAGTTTATACTTATATATGTATGCACATTTAAAATTCATATACATATCGCTACTTTCCCCAAATTCAGAGATGATGTTTTAATTTCTGAACTTAATACAGGTTATTAGAAAATGTGGCTTTTTAAAACTTTCATTTAGCATGCTGTTGTGAATCATGTTTCAACTCATTAGGTGCATTCTCTGGAGATGTAATTGTTTGAAAATCACAATAATTATTTTTATTTTTTCTCAGGTCTACTCTAATATCTGGACACCAGACATGACTGAGCACTAAAGCTTTTGCTCTGCTGATGTCTCACTGACTATTATACAGCCACTTTATTATGTGCTGCCTATCTTTGACTGGAATCAGCATACAATTGCCTTTCAAAATGCAGCTTTTTCATACCAACAGTTCTTTCTGGGCATTCCCTAGTTCTTTGTGAAAGAAATTGGAACATTGCTTCAGCCAACCTTCTCAAATATGCTTCATAGTCTATTGGTAGCCACTATCTTTGGGCATCCAATGAGTTGCCACTTTGTTTTTTACTCTTGATTTCATTACATCTTTGTAATTCATTTGTTTATATTTCTAGTCATCATGGATCTTCTCTCACCAGCTTTTGTTAAACAATTCTGACTTCTGTAAAGATTTTTTTCTCTTTGAGTATATCTATTTTAGCCAAATTTATCTTAACCTTTTCAGAAAGTTTTTTTCTCTCAGGGCTATTTATTCTTTTAGTGATTGTTATTTTTACTCACATTTCACTGAAACAGTCTCATCCTAATATGGGGTTGATAGGGGCATGTACTACATATAGTGGTAGTACATTAATTTTGTCCTGACTTTCATGTATTAGTACTTCAACCATGCTCTTTATTCTAATGGCATTACTATTCATATCTGACACCTTTAAGTCAGTGTTTTGTATAATGGGTCTTTTCTTATACTTGGAAATAACAATATCCAATGGCAGACTGATATCAATGATATACCATTACCACCTTCCATTTGCATAGATATGGGCTGATCACACAACTTTAGTTATAACATAATTTTGTCATCAGAGGTGAAGCTTTTTTCATCTTGGTATGCTGAATTGCCTGACCCTGATATTAACTTTCATGTACATATTTATGTGTTCTATATATATAATACATATATTTTTTTAATATTTGAGTAAATTTATATTATGATGGAATATGATATTTTGAAATTTGATCATTATTATTTTAAATGAATATGTATTTACGGTTAATATTATTATCAAAATTTATTATATTAATTTAGGATAGTGTACCCCTAAGTTCACTTGGATTTTATTATTTATTGAAGGTAAAATATAAATATATTCAATTTTAAAAATAATTGTATAAGTACATAGCTTTTATCATAAGCACATGCTAAAATGAAAATCTCACAAGAAGATAGAACAAGTAGTTCTCTCTATATGCAAATGTTAAATAATAGTTATTAGTATTGGATATTATTTTTAGAATATATGCCACGAAGAATAAGAAAATGGAAAGTGTTAGGAAATGCCACCCATTATTTTTCTTAATGTTTTGAGATGTATGACTTTATTTATTTGTGAATAGTTTATTTACGATATATTTCAAAGATCAAGAATTAGTGATAACTTTAACCGGAACTTATAATGTATACTTATCATATTTAGTTATAAAAAGTAAAATAATATTTCACCTCATTTTTATGCAAAAATTTAATAGTTACCAAAATAAAATACTTTGCAACACTTACACCATATGTTTATATGATATTTGAAACATAGATACATGTTTTATTTATATTAATAATTATTCATATATAATAGATTATTTAAAAGCAAAGATTTAAATTAATTTTACTTAGTGCCCTCTATAGCTCAGAGTTGACTTCATTGATTTCTAGGCTCTTATAGAAAGTTAGTTTTTCCTGTGTTTTTCTGGGTCTTTCCTTGTGAAAACCATTTTCTTTGATAATTGAACTTCTTACCTTTCTGCTTAATTAAGAGTGGATAAGTTGTTTGATTCTAAAGAAGCTGATAGCTGTTTTCAGAACCTTCAATGGAACAAGCTGAAGGAAAAGCCATCTTGGAAATGCAAAATAACACAGGTTTTTGTTTTTTGCAGCCTACCACTCTATCCAGAGATGCTACTGTCAATAAAAAAATTACCTGTTCTTAAAAGTTCATCACAGAGGATCCACAGTCCCAATTTCAAACCAATAATCTTCAAAATGAAGCCTCCAGTGAGATCGTTAAAAATTTAGATTTCCCAAGCTTGGAAAATAGCAATGGTAAATTTTCATTTAATTTTTCTAATAAGTCAAAAGTTTTTCAAAATATTAACAAAAAAATTAATAAAAATAGCAAAACTAACATAAAGTCTTCCAATTTAAATGCCTCCCCTTCCCAAAATCAACCCAAGATGTTAATTAACAGCAAGCCCCCCTATGCTAACATTACACAGGCAGGCCTTAGTGAGCCTAATGTTATGGCATGGGAAGCTTCAAAAAATCACAACGATTTATTCAATTTATTTGATGAAAAGATTGAGGAAAGCTTAACTGATATTTGTAGCAATCCCAACACACTCAATCTAAATCTGGAGCAAAAAGAAATTGACTTAATAGTAAACAGATTCAATAATACTATTCCTCCCCAATTACATAAATCATTTTTTAATTTCCACAGTGAAAACACCTCAATCTTAGCTGTCACCAACACTTCTTGTGATCTATTTAAATTCCCAATTAATGAACTATATTATGAGATAACAAAGAAAAAATTATGGAATCTGATTCATAAAATTCTGAAACATTCCAATAATTGATACATGGTAATTGAGTTCAACAATCCTACCCAAAAATTAATCTCCAAAAATCCTTCAAATATCTTGATGGGAAAATCATTTGCAATATTAATATGAATCGTCCTACAATCTTGTCAGGCAAAATAAGGAATTATTACCTTCAATTCAGGGAGAGTGATTCACAGCAAATACTCAGGCCCTGTGGCAAAGTATAAAACTCTAGATATCAACTGATTAAGGGCATAGACCTTCCAGTTTATTTGAGTACTGCCTTCTTTGATCTTTCCCTGGATAGGAAATCAAACCCCAATGACATTTCCACTCTTTACTATGCAGATACTTCCCCTCTTGTCATTACCTTCCATGGCATTTCTCCACAGTGTTTCTTCTGCCATCAGAGAGGCCACTTAGTGAGGGACTGCCCAGTCAGAATTTGCCACAATTTCAAAAAAATTAAAAGCAAAACTCAACTCTGTAACTCTAGTCCTGTGATGCAGAATGTGGAGACTCTCAGGTTCAGGCCTGACTTTGTAGCATCTGAACCAATGGAAAGCTCCACTTGTCCTCTAATATCTCCGGTGATTCTTTCAGCATCTGAAACAGTAGAAAACTCCACATTCTTTATTATCTCCTGTTGATAAGGTCGGCCCTGACTCTTTGCCTTCACCCGCACTCTCCATATGTGCATTGGATGAGTCTTTTGAGTCAGCATGTTTGGTCATGGAGGAGACTTCCCCTTTGCCTCTGCCCAACAAAAGAAAGGCAAATGAACAAAATACGGATTCCAAATCTTCAGTGAATAAATTATACTCAAAAAAATAAATAACAAAAGCATGTACTCCTCAGACTCTGAATATCTTATCCCCCAGCAACCTGGGAAAAAATGCAAGCCTGTTCCTAAGGCAGATAGTCAAGCAAGAAGTTGTGAATTACCCAATAAAGATACAATCAAACCTTGCCAAACCCCTTCCAAGTAAGGACATTAAATTAAAGCAACCTAAGGCCTCCAGGACATTGAACATTGAAGCAGACTCTGTTGAAGACCTGCATTACAAAGAGTCTGGGATGGGGTCCCTGGCCAGATAGTGGATCCGCAAGAAGCTAGTACTGGAGTTTCTTACATGGATGGCTTGCAATCCAGAACATCAAAAGCAAAAGCTGATATATGTCCTCTTGGCAGGAACAAAAGTTGCTGAGTGCATGATCACATATTCAAAACTCATTTAATCATTACCAAATTATCACCAATTGTCCAATAAATATGCAATATATATCTGTTAAAATAATGCCTCATGAGGCTCAATATAGCAGGAATTAATATAAGGGGGCTGAATTCCCTGAATAGAGTGGATGCATTGGCCAAATGGTTTAAGCAATACTCGCCATATATTGTATGTCTCTTTGAGACCAAATTGCACTAACAAATTGCACAAATTTTCAAACCCCAAAATCCTGAGCCTCCTTGGCAATCTGGGATATTTTCATCACTCAGTTTCTCCTTCATCTGCTGCTGGAGTGGCAATCTTAATCTTCAATAGTAGCCCATTTGAATTGTTTAAAATTAACGATTTAAACCCACATATAATTATTGCCACCTTATTCCACAAAGCCTTCACTTTAAATATAATTTATGTGTATCTCTACCAAAATGAATTACTAATTCAACAGATAATCCAACAGATTAACATCACAATTGCTTCCAACCCTTATCCAATGATTTTCCTCGATAACACCTCCTACCAGGAATTTACAGCCAAATATACACATTTTCTTAATACCAGATTCATGAGTGAAGAGGGCTTTCTTCTCTCCGAAAGTCTTCTCTTTCTATACAAGAAGGTATACCTCTCTCATAGACATAATCTACTATACTTTTGATATACACTTTCTGATTGACCCCTCACTTCAACCTATAGCCATTTCCAACCACTTGGCATTATCCATTAAACTATCTCTAAATCTTGAGTCATCCAGTATTCCAGGTACGAGCTTGACCATGAGAATCCTTCTCAAGCCCACATCACCTGAAGCCATCATCTCTGAGGCATACATATATTTTCACAAATTTCATATCCTGTCTTCGCCACCGGTTGATGCCTGGTTTGCCTTCATCCATATTTTAATGTCATTGATCTCAAACTATACATTACATAACAAAGGGCCATCTTCACTCCTGCTGGAACTTGAATCACTCAACAACACCGTTAAAAATCTTCCCCTGGATACAATTCCTTTAGAATGCATCATCAACCTGAAATCCCAATACAAAAAAAAGATGATTTTGGCAGAGTATCTATCTATCAAAAAGTCAAACATTTTCTTGAACCAGTGCCACAATTGGTCCACGAGCTACATTAGGTGGGATCTGGGCCATAGAGACAAAAAATCCACTCCTTCATCTATTACAGTTGGAAATAACCTTTACTCAGGATCTAACATGCTTCTAAAATTTTTTTGTTCTTCAGGGAAAAGTTTTCCACTCATGCACCTGACTCTACACAGGACTCAATTTTGGATTCTTCACCCTCTGACCATGGCATTTTACAGGGAGATGTTCTAAGTTAACCTCGATGCCTGAAAGGATCCATCTGGGGCTACATGCAATTCCCCATTTCCTTCTGCTACACTTGTCTAAACTCTTGATTCCAATTATGTACAACTTGGTTAATCACCTTTCTTCTGGTGTCCATGAAATCGGTGGTCTTTATCTCATAGCAATAGTTCCATTTCTAAAGTGCAACATAATTCCTTCCCCACTGGAGAATCTGCAGCCCATCTCTATGACTCCACTGATGGTCAAGGTCATTGAATCTATCATCAAGGACAAAATTCAAAACAAGATTCTTCCCCTTATTTCACAATATCAATTTGTGAAAAAATGCAGCTCAACCACAAATGCTATCAATCTTTTTAAAATCATTACTGACTACATCAGATCCCCCAGGCAATCTAGACCAGTGGTTGTACAGCTCGACATTGCAGCTGCCTTTGATTCTATTCAACTCAATACCCTTTTAAACATACTTGGTGAGCATGATATTTTTACTGGAATCATAAATATTATTAGAAACCTTTTGACAATCGTGAATTGAGCATCTCACTTAATGGGAAGCTTTCTCCCCCATTCTACACCACATCCTCCATTCCACAAGGCTGTCCTCTAAGTGCCCTGTTTTTCATTACTTACCCCAACCCTCTGCTTCTTCAAATTGAGAAATCTCTTCCTGGCATTCATATCCCAATTTTAAATACATCAATTCATCACATCACCTATATGGATGACTTGGCAATTTTTCTTCCATCAAAAAATTAATTCCAAGACATTTATCAATACTTAAAGAATTCTCTGATCAATCCAGCCTCCAGTTTAATATAGCCAAGTCATCTGCCTGGTATATATCTTTGGGTAAGACCATTCCAGGACCATTTGCAGTGAAGCCTCAGAACTTCTTGGGCTTCCCTATATTTGAATCCATGTCTGCCATGAGGAGATCTATCCAAGGAAAGCTACTTCAATCCACACAGAGAATCACATCCTTTCTATCATAAAGTTTACATGTCCATGTTTGCCAAGTCTTTCCTCATCAACATACTAATATTTTCTAGAATAGGATCACCCCAGTAGTCAATTTTACCAGTCTTCATCAGGAAAATACATAAGATGTGCACAGATCTGATTAGAGGGGGAGGAAGTGCAACCATAAGCTTGAGAAATCTACAGAAACACACAAAACTCAATAAATTACCCCTACATTCCATAGATATTTTTATATTTCAATGCTCCTACAATTCTTTCTGCAGAATGTGTCTGCAGTATCCTATCTACTCACATGCCAGACTCCCACAGATAAGCTTCCCCTATTGGTACTGACTGGCTGGCTGCCCCCACATGTCTTATCTCCAAACATACTATGCTTCCTAAAAAATCGTCCTCAATGAAAATCAAGTTCTGGGATGCATTCTACATACTTAATCCTGATGTTTCTGCAGGATCAACTATTCTCAGGCTTAAAAACCATCTGCTAATGAAGAAATTTAAGTGATGGTTCCTTGAACCCAAATACTTTTATTTCCTGATGAAGATAAATATTAATGCCTTGCCTACTAAACACTTTCTGGTGCATCACCGAGGATTCTCAAACATAAAGTCCACTTGCTCACTATGCCTCAGAGAGGATGAAACTTGTCTTCACCTCCTCTGCCACTGTGCTTCCCTTTACCCCTACAGAGTCCTTATAGCCTCCATGTTAAATAACAATAAGCTTGCCCTGTCGACTCTCATTGCCAATATACTATGTGGATCCATCCTGGAGATATGATTAACAAATACTATGGTACACACAGTGCTGGCTCACCTTTAATCATGCACTAGAAAGTCTGCTCGAGCTCTATATTAACAAAATGGAAAAAATTCCAAAAAGGGACCATAATTTGGCCCCCTCTTACATCTACAACTCTACATGGAAGTTATTGATCTGGGCCCCAAAAGATTTCACTTCTGAATAGAAATTGCCTTCCCTGGAGAGTGATTTGAGGCTGAATAGACTCCATCCCTTTGTGATGACTCACCTTGCTCTGCATGATTATTGCCCAGATCCTGAGTTGTTATGGAAGTAACCTCCAATATGAAGGGTTGACTTGGTCATGTGGAGCATGGACAAAGGATTAGAACTATCGCTGAACTATATGAGACATGCAAGCATGGTCATCTATATCAACAAGATACTATTCCAGACTCGTTCCTCTTTGATATGCTTCATATAAGTCCTTTTAGCTGGTGTCAAACAAGATATCAATATTGAGCTTTCATCCCCCTGATTATCATGTAATATATTCTATGTTTAACTATTATTATATGTTGTAATCAAATTCCTGAATAAAATTCTATATTTTGTAAAAAAAAAAAGATTTAAATTAATTTTATTTTGTAGGTAAGAACAATTAAATATTTGTTAATTTACTTTACACACACACACACACACATACACACACACACATATATATATATATATATATATAATTGTTTTGTTTGTAAATAAAATTATTTATTTCATTCTGACTTTGCATTTTTCTTTTAATTAATATTTAATAAGTCATTAATATGTAATAGATTAATGTATTAGCATCATACATATTTCTACTTGGAGATATTGTTCAATTGCGAATTTTAAGGATTGATAAATTGACATAATAAAGAATTTGGATTTAGCCATGTTGCTCACACACAAAACACATACATAAAACTAGATTGACTCAACATTCATTAATATATATAAAAAATCTAAGGTTAAGCTCGAAGCTGCTAATTCATATGTCTTTCACAATCAAAAACAAGAGTACGGTCATAGTTGTGATCCGGATGTTGTCAAATTTACATGCGAAAAAAATAAGTGATCGTAAATGTTAAATAAAGAAGGTGTAGTTTATTACATAAAATGAATATGTAATGAATTAAAAAACAAATAGTATTCAAGTCAGCAAAAAAATAACATTCTCAGCAGACTAACCATGAAATAAGGCAAAAGCATTGAAAGTAAACTTGGCACAATAATTCTTTCTAAATTTTATATTAACTTTCAAAATAAGATTTATTAACATAATATTAATCTTTGAATTTATATGTTATACCTACTAATATACAAGATTCAACAATGATTTACAATGCAGAACTTGATTTACTAAGTAAACAGAAAAACTTGAATTCTATATGCATACATCTTGCTATTCCTAGCTTCTGTCATAGTCTATTAGGTAATCCCTGATTTTAATAGTAACTAGATAGATCACAACTACTAAGAATCACATCAACTTCACCATCGAGAAGATGAGAATATGAAAACCCATACTAATCCCTGCAGCATCCACATCCCAGCCCCCTGCTAAGGCCTAGTAACTAGAACTCAAGGTACTTCCAAGCTCAGACTCTCTCCTCCAATGTCCTTACTAATCAACACAGCACCCAGATCCCTACCAAAACCTAAGACTGTAGGACTTTTCAAGCACCAGACCCTGCCATCCAGATGGCAAAGATGAGTGGCATAGCAGCCCCAATTTGAAGTTTAAACCATAGTAGAACTCTCTGGCCTGAGTTACCCAAGCATGAGACTCTTTTGTCTTCACAGTCAAGAAAAGCAATGCTGCAGCACAGATCAAAAATTTAAATCTTACATACTTACATCATATGCTATCTACAGATTATCATATAATCTAATAAGCAACCCATGAATCACATAGAGAACAATAAAATGAAAAACACAATGCATCACATAATCTTCACTGCCCTGAAGATGAGAAAGACAAAACCCTTACAAATCCCCATAACACTCACATCCCAGCCCCCAAAGAACCAGAATCCAGGCCCCAGAAACCTCCCCAAGTTCCAGACTCTCTCATCTAAAGCCCATACTAGAACCCAGACCAGGACAAGCTCTGGGAGCTTTCCAAGCACTAGACTCAGTCCTGAAGATTGCAAATATGAGTAATACAGTAGCTCTAATCCAAGGTTCAAATCACAGTTGAACTCTTTGGGAACTTGAATTTTGTTCATCATGTTTCAGCTTCCAGACAACTTATATGAGGTCCTTAACTATTGGTAGAAATCAAACGATAAAACTAGATGCACAATACATATGATGAGCAATAACTATTAACAATCCAATGTCATAATAATTGCTAAATTCAAAATCACAGGGCAAATCTCCAAGACTTCCAATGCCTTGCACAAAAATTTTTTCATTACTTCCAAAATCAAGAACTTTAGTATATATGTAGTAACCAGATGCTTGCATTATGTGTTATAACACAATCTAATTCTGGATCTATAGAACAATCAAAGATGTACATAGAGTAATGTATCCATTAAAATTACATATTGAATAGTATCCATCATGTTTCAGCACTCTGATAACCTATGAAAAACTGGAAGCACTAATTCATATAATCAAATATTAAAATTATCGATGATTTGTACAGTTCAGCATTCAAAATAGAAAAAAAAACATTTAATATAGAATGTATGATTGAATAGACAAGCAACACTTGAAATCAAATCTTCAGATATAGTCTAAAAGAATTCACTATAGTAGAATAAATTCTTTTTCACAAGTCAAATCTCAGTTCTAAAATGCAACCACAAAAACACAATGAATAACGTTAACATTTTTAACAAATGAATGAGCCATCCAAATCTGGTAAAAACGTTTTAAGTGATACAACATCAAATGCATGGATAAAAAATAAAGCAACACTTGAAATAAATGATCAGATACAGTGAAAAACAATTTACTATTGTGGAAAAAAAATCCTTCTTTAAAAGTAAAATCTCAGGTTTAAAAGGCTAGCATTAAACTCTAAATGAATAACGCTACTATTGCTAACAAATAAATCAGCTATCCAATTCTGGTAACAATCCCCAGAGCACCTTCTTCCCAGCTCCAATCCATATAAAAATTAGAATTCAGGCCCTCAAGGATCCTCTCAACAATCAGACACTCTCACTCAGTCAACAAAGCTGCCCTGAATCAAAATATTCCCTGAAAATTAAGTCTTTCAATAGAAATATCTAGAAATTTACATGGCTGTCAGTTCCTTATAACAGTGCTACAAAGAAACGTTTTAATTATTCTTACTTGTTGTCTATTGGTGCCATAATTCTTGTATACTCTGTTACTGGCTCCCCGTTTTAGTTACCTAAGTTATATTTTAGATAATTTTTTTCTCTAAAAAGTTTTCAATTGACCAGAGTAACCTTTTAGGTTCCTTTATAAATTTTATATTTAAACCCTGTTTTAGTATTTTTTACATTAAAAAGATACATATAATATTTACATAAAAGATTTAATGAACAAATAATTTTATAGAAGAGTATACTTTTTATAAGATATTTACACAACACTATAAGATAAATAAATATATATGGTATAAAGTACATAGGCTGTTATTATTTAGGCTAAATTTGAACACAAGTACTATGAACATAATAATATTTAATAAGAATACATACAGTTTAGGTGTAACAAAATATACATTTATTCCGTCTTTCATCAATGTCTGCATCATAGTACAAATAACGTCCGGTTTTCTTCACCCTCCCTTTCTGGCCGCAATAAAAGAATAAAAGTTAGATAGACAAATTCAATTACCGTTTTATGTAGATTAATAATACCTAATTGCTAAAACTTTAATAATAAACTTGTAATTTTTTGATCATTTTTTATTTTTGATATTTAATGTTATTACTATTTTTCTCTACGTATATAGTATCTAATAACGTTCTTTGTTGATAGTGCTTCTATACCGAATGTAATAAATGTAATAAGTGTGTTTATAAACAACTATAAAGAAGCTTTTTTTTTATATTAATAAGGAAGCTTATTGTTTCTATAAATTAAATACGGCTTTGCACTTTCAAGAACTGAGAGTTTATGACGTTCTCATATTCAAAGCAAGATGAACTATAATCATAATGGATAAAGGAGTGTAATTGTATATATTTGAAGGGATATGTGCATGTAAGTTGAATTAGCATCATAAAATGATAGTATAATTAATGTACATTTTATTTCCTATATTCATAATCTACATAATATCTAATTATTTGTTGTTAATTATTGTAAGAGTTTATTTATATAGTACCAAATTTAAAAACTTATATTAAATATCTTACACAACCATTTTTAATTGTAATTTTATAAATTAAAATGATAATGTAAATAGCTGAAAGTACGTCTGTGTTTTTAAAATTACAATTATCAATATTTATTAGCACTATTAATATTCTATTTCTTTATTTAGTCCAAATTACACAAGGATCAATATTTAAATTTTTTATCCAGGATGCAACTTAGTACTAAATTTCATTTATATTAAACCAAAAATGAAAATATTTTTTATTCACTAAGTTCTTATATAGATTATAAATTCAAATAAATCTAGATGATGTCGAACTTATTTAGAAATACAAATATATTTCAATTTGTATTCGTTTTAATAACTTTGTTAATAAATCACCATGTCCTTCATGTATAAAAAGAAAATATGATAATATTAAAGTGGTGATTATTATTTAAATTATCAGTATCTAAATTTGCAAAAATTAAACCATTTTTTTTATTTTTTATCTAAATGGATTCCTTTTTTCATTTATACATATAGGAGGTAATCTTATTGGGTATCTAATTTGAAACATGGTGTTTGTAATTTTTTTATAAAGTGGCAAATTTAATCTTGCATATTTGGTTTTATATAAAATGACTATAGTGACTTATTTTCAAGGTCTGTCTTGCAAATTTAAATATAGGCAAGAAATGCTGAATAAATGACTTAATTTATTTAAAGTTTACTTTCATAGTAATTATTGTCCAACCTATAGTCTTTATATAAAAGTATACAATAAATAATTTACTTATTGTTTTTCATAGATAAAATTTAAAACTAGATAGAAATGTTAATTTATTGATTAGAAAATTTAATTTAGATTTTTTATAGAATTTTTTTATAAAGTAGCAGCATTAGCCAATTGATATAGATATGTAAATAATAAATAACTCAGATTATATGTATCAGAACAGGAAATAACTGAAGTTTTCAATGAGATAAAACATAAATAAATTCTCAAAACACAGATGATAGTATCTGTTTTTTAGTATTGGTTGTCATTTATTCTTAGATTATTTACATAATTTTAAATGAGGGAATGAAAACAACCACACAAATAGAGCATCACAACACATGCACATATATAAAAGGGCACTCAACAATAAAGAGACCACATCAGCATTCTTGGAGCACGAAAAGACTACTGGACACAGATTAGAGCACACCAACCACACAATAGTATGTAGAGAGAGAAATGACAATAGGCATAAAATAAAAGAAGCCTACCTCATAATAATGACACTCATTCAATAAACAGAAAAGACACATTTTACCATTTTAAAAAGATGAACTAATTGATCCAAACAAAATAAAATACCAAGACCTATGACACAATTAACAGTTAACTAATTTGCATAAATTGAATACTTCTCATTACTATCGTCTGCACTCAGCTATGAATATAAAGTCCAGGAACTTAGAAAGCGCTCAGTGCAGATAAACATATAATTTTGCAATATTAAACTTCTCTAACCTAAGCATGTTAGCGCAGAATTATTGATACTAATAATTATATTTATTTACTTTCTGTTCAGTTATATATATATATATATGCGTGTATGTATATGTTTATTCTGCAGTAGAGATTTAAAACATTTTTGAAATAATGTGAATCCTAAAAATATCAATAGCAAACTGATAATTTCAAACAATTATAAATTATAAAATTGCCAAATAAAAGGCTAAAAATTGGATGAACTGGCAAAAATGCCAGATAAACAAAAATATAGATAGATAGATAGATAGATATATAGATAATGTTAATTCTAATATTTTCGTGGATAAATGATGATTTCATATTATTATTATTATTATTTTCAGGATATTCAGTTTGGTAAGATAGCTATTTTCATTGGAGTATCATGGTGTATAAAAAATTTCAAGTAGGGTCTGTTCACATACATTTATTGGACAGACTAATCATAGAATAAATATTAGAAAGGAAGAACACATTTCGGCAGTCAGAGAAAAATCCAATTCATCAGCTATTTATTCTCATGTAGAATTAACTAATCATGATATAAATTTTGATAAAACAAATATTTTATCAAAATTGAACAATATGACCAGAGATTACTAAGAGAAGCTATAGAGATTTTTTAAAAGGCCCAAGAGCATAAATGAAAGGTGTTAATTTAAGAAGATTAACAATATTTGGAAAAAGCTATTGAAAGAGAAAATAAATTTTAAAACTTCTCAATCAATAGAATTTAAGTATGAGGAGAAACAAAGAGATAAAAACGATTTTAAATCTCACAAGCATTCCTATGACTTGAGAAAGAGAATGCTTTGAGGAAGGTACTTGTTAATACACCGTAACATCAGCTATTTAGCTATTTTCTCACACAGAATATCCCGAAAATAATAAATATATGAAATCATATATAGATAAATAGATAGTTAGATTGATAGATACATAGAAAAAAAATAGATAAAAATAGATAATTAGATAGATAGGTATATAAATACATAAGTAGACAAATAAATGAAAAAAATATTTAAATAAATTAAAATATTAATATATAAATTTTAATTTAACCTAAATTAAATGTTTTAAACCAATAATTATAATCTTATATATTAGTCAATAGTGTTTTCTTTTTATCTTTTAAAATACATATGACATACCTTATAGAACTTTATCGGTTTTTTCAACATTATTACAACCTAATAAGTATAAAATATTATTTAATAAAAACTATATAATATTTAAATACATGTATATTGTCTATACTAAACTTAATGTAATTAAAAGAGACTTGAAGTAAACTTTCAAGCTCACTACAACTACCCACTCCCTCTTATTTAACTGATACACATGATCACATACACTGAAGAATATAAATGATTTCCAATATACATATTTCATGCTGAACCAATACTCATCAGATTGTCAAGGTCACCATCTCTTGCACATATATACAATCAGTTTATATTAAGATAATAAATTTTCAAATTTTAATGGACAAGATCCAATCCCTCTTCTGTATATTTAAATAAATATATTAAGGTTATGCAAGTGAGGAGTCACTTCTAACTTTTCAGCCATCCATATAATTGAAAATCTGAGCATGGAATGTCCAAAGTTCTTGTTGAAGTCAATATTATTGTCACACCAATGTTGACTTTAAGTCACTGTGACTCCTCACTTACATAATCTTAATATATTTATTTAAATATACAGAAGAGGGATTGAAACTTGTCCATTAAAGTTTGAACATTTGCTATCTTAATATAAACTGAGCACTGATTCTATATATGTGTGAGAGAAGATGATCTGGATCAAATGATGAGTGCTGGTTCAGCACACAATATGTATATTGAAGCAGTCAATCTCAGCTTAAGATTGAGCTTCATGGTGTCATCTACTAACTTGGGTTTAAATCCTATATCCCATCCCACTCCTTTAGTTATGTATATATATTTCATGTATATATTTGAGATGCATGCCTAAAATTTATAAAGTTTAACTTTTCAATATTTATTATTTCTTTTCTTCACATTAAAAATATATAGGTATAGTTCATATATATATATATATATATATATATATATATATATATATATATATATATATATATATATATATATATATATATATATATATATATATATATATTGTAACCTAGTGTTATTGACAATTGGTTTACTTGGCAT